>JARHVA010001041.1:3697500-4005679 GCA_037957365.1 Torreya grandis | reverse complement strand
GACCACATATGTAGGTATTAATAGTTTAAAAGAAGGAATGGGAGTACAACACCATGCATGGCAGATCAAATCATTTACATATGGAAGATTAAGAAGAGATGAAGGTCCTATGATAAATGGACTAAGATAAAGGTTTAAAGGACAATGTTGGCATTGCCATATAGAGGGACATAGGGCAATAGAGTGTCTAATAAGTATTGGCAAAGGTACGTAGCAATAGTGTACAAGAGAAGTGAATGAGGAAATAAAGAAAGAAAGAAATGAGTCTTTACTCATGAGGAAAATATTATTGCAGCAGAGAAAGCAATTCAAAGAACTAACTCAAATAAGAAGCTTATTCAAGAGTAGATACAAAGCAAAAGGTAAGGTTTGTAATTTAGTGATTGATGGAGGAAGCACTAATAATATTATGTCTTTAGAGATGGTGCATAAGTTTGGATTGAAGAGGATGCCACACCCACAACCATATAAAGTTGCATGGGTTTAGAAGGGACATAAAATCATAGTAAGTGAGCAAAGATGGATTGCATTCCATATAGGAGGATATAGAGATAAAGCATTATGTGATATTATGCCCATAGATGTTTGTTATTTACTATTAGGGAGATCATGGTAGTTTAATAGACATGATATACATGATGGTTAAGCAAATACATACACCATAAAGCAACATAGAGAGATACACATTCTTGTCCCATTTAAGGGTGAATAATGAAGAAAATATGAGAGGATAATGATGATGGAAACAAAGCAGTGTTAGAGCAAAGCCATAGAAAGTTTGGGTTTGGTAAAGAAAGAATGAAAAATAAGATGCTTTGAAATGGTTAGTATGAAGATTTGTGAGTCCACAAAAATGGACATGAAAGAGGAATATCAACAATGCAAGGTGATAACAGAGGTCATCAAGAGGCAACAAGAGAGTAGTTATCAAAGAGAAGAAGACATAACACCTATGAGAGTGTTAAAGCAAGAAGAAAACCAGAATAAGAAGGGCAACCAAGACTATGAGAGAAATGATAGAAATAGAAATTTTAGATGAAATATAAAATAAATGGTTTGAGAATGATACCCAAAAAATAAGATGGAAAATGAAGAGTTTAAGGAGGCATCCCAAGAGAGATCCATGAAGGATCCAAATTTCATTTCTAATATGTTGTTTTGTGATGAAAGTACAAGTAAGGAGAAAACAACCATTAAAAAAAGTTTGGAACAAGTTAAGAAAAAGGACAAGACAAAGGAGATGAATGAAAAATCTAAGGTGATTGTGGCAGCCAAAGAAGGAATGGTTGACAAACTCAAATGTTTGAAAGAGAGTCTTAAACAAGAAAAGAATGTCAATGAGTTAGACAATATGCAATAACATCATGAGAGACAGCTAAGTGATTTACAAGATAATTATGCAAGAGTGACAAATCAAAGAGAAGGGATAGTGAAAATGAACACAAAGTTCTTACATATGCATGAGCTAGAGAGAATCTATAATGGAGGTGTACAACAATAAACCAAGATTTTACACAAGAATGAGGCATGTAAGGACCAAGAACATATTGTATGTGATGTGAAGTTGAAAAAACAAGAAGCATTGACAAAGGAAGAAGACTTCATATTTTTAGAAAGAGTTTCTCATGGAAAGGAGAAGGTGAATTAGTTTGAAAAGGAATAAGAATGGTATACATATACAATACAAGAATAACATAACAACAACTATGTTTTGCTTAACAATTTGGTTTCATGTGTAGGTATATTATTCAAGAAGATGAAACAAAGAAAGCCTAAATGTGGGGCCCAAGAAAATTTTCACCTCTATAAGAGGAAATTATAAGTAGATACCTTCTATAAACAGGTTCATTGCTATCAAACATGAGCATACATAAAGTGCATTAACAAACACCCGTGGAAAATACTTTTTCATCTTAGTAGTATGATGCAGGGGCATCCTATAAGGACCCAAAAGTTGTTTCATTTTTGTCTTAAGATGGTCTATTATATGTTTAATAGGTTATATAGGTCCTAAGTTGTTCTAAGATGGAGTCTAGGTAGTCTTAAGGTGTAAGAAATTTGAATTTTGGCTTTTCTTGCCAAAACCCTCTTTTGAAGAATTTGAATCTTGTTAGGCCTTTTTATGGACTTTTATGAATTTGAGAATGTGGCAAGATGTAACAAAAATGTATAGGGTTTTTTGATAGTATAGTAGATCCACTTGATGTTCATTAATCTATTGTTATGATCTAGATAAGTCATATTGTGTAAAATTAAGGCATAGTGCAAATTTTAGCAAGAAATCTCTACAAGGGAAAAAAGCCCAAGAAGTAGTTATGGAAGTTAATTTGACATAAAATATTGTCACCTTTGGTTTTGTAATCATTACTAAATTGTATTCAAGATAGAGGAATGAAGGATTGACAAGTTTTGTATGAAGGGGAGTTTGGATGTTTGTAACCCCTATTGAATTAATGAATATAGACCTCTGCTTTGAGGTCATTACTCATGTTGTTGATTGCATATGTGTATTGATAAAAGAGTGAGATTGGAATAATTTATAAGTGTGTTTGAAGGTTAATGGACATTTTTTTGAAGAGATAAAGAATAGTGAGAATACCTATTGAAGATTATCACACAGTACAGACCCCTGTTCATGTATAAGTTGTTTGTTAAACATTGTATTAGTCTTTTTGATATATAAATGATGTTGGTAGTTGTTTCATATGTGGTGGAAAGATATTAGAATGTTTTTATAATCTGTATTTACTCTAAGACATAAAAAAATTAACCTCAATTAAATAATACATGTACAAACCATTTCTGAGTTGTTTGGACTACATACAGAATGTGTATGGCAAGATCATCAAATAAAAGGAATTGGAAACTAGATGAAGAAGGTTCCTGAAGGGGTATTTGATCTTATTCGAGGTTTTAATCTCAAAGATAACCAAGAAATTTTTGTTTCACAATTAGTTATATGATGTATCCCTGTTCCTGTGGTAGACATGTGTGACTAAACTATGTGTTTGTTATAAGGAAAGGATAAAATTTAATTTGTTCTCAAGATATTTGATAAGCCAAGGTAAGTTCTTTGTATGTGAATGAAGCTTCTTTGGATCTTGTATTCCATTTCATAGTGTGTTGCTTATCCAAAAAAGAATACAAACCTATATACTATCACTCTATTAGCACAATCAAGCATATTTGATATGGAAACCTAGGTTAGTGGATTGATTCATGACATCTAAGGATTAGAAGACTTGATCAAGTGTAAGACAAACCCAAGGAACCTATTATAGATATTTGAAACTCGCATAAATGTCTACAATGGATTATTTCATGCTCTTGGGCTTGACTGGGTGATACAACCCTAAAACTAAGGTTTTGTTGATAAGTATAGTTTTAACCATCAAAAGTGAGTGAAACTCAGTATGTATCTAGGGTTACACATGTTTAAAGATATTTTGAAGTTTTCACTATTGTTTTGTATGTTGTCGTACTCCTAGAGAGGATTGTTGGAAAACTATCCTTAGAGAGGCCTAATAAGCCTAATAATAATTTATAAGGAACTCAAAGAGTGATTAAAAAACATACTTGGGTCTTGTAAACTTGTGAGTAGATATAATCCCATAAAGGGTATCTTTATCAAGTGTCAATTTTCAAATTTGTGAAGCTACATAGTCATACAAAGTCAATAAGCCCAAAAATAGGGTTAGAATATTTATGTGAAGAGTATGCAAAGTTGAGTAAAGGAAGGATTTCAGACTTGAAAGGTGTGGCAGAGTTGGTGACTAAAAAGAGAGGGTTAATGAGGCCCTTATAAGCAAGATTGAGGTACTTGATACCATAAGGTCATTAACTAAATCTGAGTTTCTTGCATGATGAATGTACAAGATAACCATTGTTAAAATAGTGCATTTTGAGGGAAGGCTTAGATTGAGATAGTTTTTTGGTGTATGTTTTGCATCACCCTCCAACTTCAAGATCAAGCCAAATTTTACACCTTTTCTCATGTTTTGTATAGGCAAGCCTGTAGGTGTTCATCTAGGCTTTCATCATACACTTTTTTGCATAGTTCTCACCTTGAGACATAATAAGCCACTTGTGACACCATTTGAACCTGAAAACATGCTTCATGGTATGTCCTATATGCCTAGGACAAGACAAGTTATCCTTGGTGGTCTAATTGATCTCTATCAAGTTCTCCACAATCATACTAGTCAATCTTGCATAAATCGTTGTAGGTGATCATTGGTATTTTAGATTTTTGTATATGGTTGAGGGAACTATAATAAATTTAGGATCACTTGTCTTTTTGTAGCTCAACCTTACTATTCTTACCTTCTTGATAATTGCTCATTGTCTACCTTCTTACACTTGAACCTTGTGAGGGAACCCAAAACCATGTTGTTGATGAACCATCATCTGTGATTCTCTATTAAAAATATTTATGGAGTTCTTACATGTTTATTTGATGGTTTTGATAGTCTCTCACATAATTTTCACTAGTGCTTGAAACTTCACTTTGAGGTGCATAGTCCTCACATTATGACTTTCACATGCCTTCAAGATTATGCTTCTCTCATGTTGAGGTCTGTATGTTGGGTTAACATCAACAGATCTCATATAAGTGTGATAAGTTGAATTTTGTCTTAAATTTGAATTTAAAAAGGCTATAGGAATCCTAAGATACATACTTCAACCATTACTATGCATTCATTGAATCCCATAATGCTATAGAAAGAGAAAACTGACCCTATGGGGTTGTATGAGGGTTTAAGGATAACTAAACTTATTAATGGTGGTTTATAGAGATGGGGGACTTAAAAACTAAAATTATACCATGTATTTCAAGGGAATATGGGTTTTATTTTGTTCACAAGATCGTTTGACCCAATTCTCTCTCTCCTCACTGTACCATTATAAAACCAGTTAACCTTCTTGAGCTGCTAAGAAACCAATGGAGAAATGGAGAAGGTTTTTGAATTTTTTGGGCTTGCCACTTCTTTCTAAGCATGAATCTAAGTATGAGGTGACTAGAGAGATCTTATTATAGGCCTATAATTTGATCTTCAATGAAAACCATTTAGAATGAGGACTCCACAAACTATGTTTCTTCAAGAAAACTACCATATCTTAACTTTTGACCTTGTTAGAGCCATGAATCATGTACTAATGGTGATTTTCTTGAATTATATGGTTCTGATGTAACATACTAAGAGTATCTCCATCTTATTTATCCTATAAGTCTTCATCATTTCTCCATTTGGACTTTAGAATCATGAGTATTACAATTTCAAAGGTGGAATAACATTAGAGAATGAGTATCTGGCATCAATAAGTTAAATGTATGGTAAGTAAAGTATGAGGTGATGTTTACAAGTTTAAAATGGCTTAAAATACTCTCTTTCCACTTCTTGACATGACATTTACTCATCACAGTTGGTGGTTTTACAAGTAGATGACTTTTACAATGTTGCACAAGACAATATACAAACCAAGGAAACCTTAAACTTTACAAAGTTACCTTAACATCTGAAAATACTTGAAAATGCAAAATTTTCCAACTTATTAATCTTATTCTTGAAGGTCTCTATCTGCTATGAAACCATGTGCTCTAAGGGATCATCACATTACCTTTGTCTTCATTATGAAACAATCATAACTTGAGCTTTTGAGGCTTACCTTAAATTCTCCAAACTTATCTTAAATGATGTTAAACACCTCAAAAAGGATCAACTTATGAATACTAGATAATCAACCAAGGACCATGACTTCACATTCTAACTGCACCACCCTAGAAGACCTTGATCACTACTAGGAACAACCTAACTCCTTATCATGACAAGACAAAATATGACCAAAACAAGAACCTTCAAGGGATATCAACAAGGTTAACGAAGGCCTAGAAGAAAAGTTTTGAAATACAATGGCCTATGGTATCCATTTTAGCTAATATGTACTAGCCTCACCACCTAATGTACAAGGATTAGAAACATCCAATGGATTTTGCTTAGAATAAAGATACTTATTCCTAAGTAATGAATTCTCTCCACTTCTAGGGTTTTACTCAATCACAACTCTAAAATTAGTAAGGTTTACAACCCTACATTTATGAACTTCATCAAAATATTTTGGATCAACATAAATTTTAGTGTCACTGTTATAGATTTATTGGGTAACAATGGGTAATATATTAGAAAGAGGATGGATGTTAGCACCTATGTCAACCATAGAAGGATAAACATCATAAGTATTAGTCATGGTTAATGAATGTGTATAAACAAGGTAAAAATTTGAGAATAAAAATTGAAATAAGAGGAATCCTTGAGTAATATTTCTAGTGAAATATTTGAATAATATGCAATATAATATGAATTTAAATATTCAAACAAATGTGAAAGAGAAGATATATAAAATGCTTGAAGTTGGTGTGATATATCCAATAGAAAATATGATTGGGTGAATCCTATGGTGATAAGTATAAAAAGGAATGGATAAATTAGAGTGTGTGTAGATTATCAACTATTTTATTATGCATGTGTACAATATCTATTCCCAACACTATTCATTTAATAAGTGTTGGAAGGAGTGGTTGGATATTAAATCTACACATTTACAGATGGGTTTTTGGAGTATCATGAGGTTCACACCACATATGAAGACAAGTCAAATACCAATTTTACCATGTAGTGAGGGAATTACATGTATAATAGGTTGCCATTAAGATTTAATAATGTGTTAACTATGTTCTCATGCATTTTTATTAAATCATTCAAGGATTTCATACACAAGATCTTGTAGGTGTATATAGATGACTAGACTATGCATGGATTGGTTAAGATTCACTATGCTAACATACCCCTGATATTTGAAATATGTTAATAAATTTAGATATCCTTTAATATAAATAAGTAAACCTTCATAATTCCATTTAGTACACTATTAGGAGATGAAAATTATAAATAAGGCACGTTGGGGTTGACCTTGTGAAGGTAGTAGTGATACTGCAATTAGAAGTGTCACACCTACAAAGGAAGGTGCATGCATTATTTAGACACTGTAGGTATTATAGGAATTTGATTTATAATTATGTGCATGTTGCAAGGCATTTCAGGATATTTTTAAGAAACATAGTATGTTCACGTAAACATATACATACCAAGACACATTTAAAGTTTTGATATGGAAATTAGACAATGTGTCAGTTCTATACTTTATGGACATAAGATTCAATTTCATGTGCATGTTGATAATTTTAGTAGGAGCTATAATTGCATAATATGAAATAGAGAAGATTGATCATTACATTACATTTTCAAGTAGGTAGTTAGATAAGGTGGAACAAACTTATACCATGACATAGAGGAAAGTGATAATAATGGGGTACGTACTGTAGAAGTTTAGAAAGAATCTTCTTGTTAATTCATTTGTGTTTTTTTATTGATCATGAAGCACTTAAATATTTGGTAAATAAACTAGTGTTGCATGCCTAGATTTTTTGGTGAGTAGTGTTATTCCAGGAATTCCAGTTTGTAGTGGTGGTGAAACCTAGAAAATTAAATGTAGGAACACATCATATGTCATGCATTGAGACAAGTGAGGATACGTGGTCAATTAAAGTTGACATGTAAAATGCATAACTATTTAGAGTGCATAGAGTTCATGAAGAGATAATAGACATTTCTAATTTTTTTTACTTTAAGATTAGCCCTGAGGGGATAGAAAATTAGACAAAATAAGTAGTTGGTGGAAGGGTTGCACCATATTAGTTGGTATGGTGAATTTTAAAACTTGGGGATATTAAAACTAATATGTATATGTGTGTAAGAGAATAAACATACAAAGATATTTCATGAATGCCATGAAGGCATTATTGGGGGACACTATACATGAGAGGCAAGTGTATGCAAGATCTTGTTGGCTAGGTACTGGTGGCCAAATTTATACAAGGATACAAAAGATTACTTGTAGAAATGTGATATATACCAAAGGGTAATAAATAATAATAAATGGGACAAAATTCCATTGATACATATTTTTTTTCATCATCCATTTGATAAATGGGTTGTGGATTTTTGTGGGTCCGATAAACCCTATTACATAATGTAGTGGTAGATGTTTTATTATAACAACTACTGACTACTTCAAAATATGGGATAATACTACACTTACATAGGATTTTACAATAAAAAATAAAACCAAACTATTATGAGAGAATATAATAAGAAGTGACATGTGTCCTCTAAGTTTTATAAGTGATAGAGTGACTAATTTTATTATAGAGGTTGTGGGCATATTTTTAGAGGAATTCATGGTTTCACAATAGAAGAAAACACTGTATCATCCATAATCAAATGATACAGTGGAGGACTTTAAAAAAATATTTGGAATTTAACTCACTAAGGTCTATGATGTTGGGTGTATAGATTGGAATGACCAAGTTTCAATTGTGTTATAAAAAAATAGAACAACATACAATCAATAGAAAAATGTACAACATTCCCCTTGTCTATGGGAGAGAGGTCATGTTGCCAGTGGATTTTTTATTCCTTTATTGAGAATTGTGTATGTAGGGGGATTAGAAGAATGTGTGTCATTAGACAAGAGATTGGTAGAGATAATTAAGTTGGGTGAGAAAAGAATAATTGCAAGATGGATACATGGGGTAGAGAATACTTGCTTGAAGGTCTAACAGGATGTGTTGGCATCAAGGTGTTTTTTTATGATTCTAAATATGCAAAGCACCTAAGGAATCTTCATATCATAAGGATGAAGCTATAAAATATTCACCACATTCTATAATCTCAAGCATGCAACCTACATAATTTGGATGGTGAACTGGTGCAAGGGCACTTCAATGAAAGTCAGTTAAATCCCTACTTTGAATAACCATAATTAAGGCACATGTGAAATAAATTGGCCTTGTGAAAGCATACCATAAAAAATATTGACTTTTTTCAGTAGTTTTTTTCATTAAAATGTTTGTATAGTGTGTGGGTAATAATTTTAAATTATCCTATAAATTTAGTTAGGCAAGTCAAATGAGGGGTATTTTGGTATTCTTATGTTATATGTCTAAGTATTTTAAGGAGGGGTGATCACATATAGTGGAGTATTTTAGATAGGTGAGAACATGGATCTGTAAAAATAAAAAAGAGGGGAAATATCTATGGTGATTGAAAAGTCAAATGATGCACAAGAGGACTTAACACATGTTAGCTATTGGGAGATGGGAACATCATATTGCTTTAGTAGGATTTATTTGAATATTTGTGTACTAAGGCATGATAAGCGTGCAATAGAAGTGAAACATATGATGGTATGTAGTGGGATGATATAGAAGATGTGTAAATAAGATTCTCATATAAGAGTGGGAATATTATAGAAGGGTGTCACACAAGAATTAGTGTAAAACAATCATATTTTAAAAAATTAAACCATTGGATGACAACAAAGAAATTGGTTCATAGGTAGGTGGTAGTGTTAATGCACCTAAAACTATAAAAGGAGGGAGATAGAATTTTGAGAATCATTTTTGAATTGAAATAATTAAATATCTATAACATTCTTATGTGGAAAATAGAACTAGGGCACCTAAGAAATTGAAGTTGTAGAGAATGACTAGGGTATCATGAGGTAGATAGAGCATTGTTGAAGCAGTGCCGAAGAATTTAGTTTGAAAGAGTATAATTGCATAACTAGTTAGGAAGGAGAATGTGGAGAATAAAATTATTATGTGAATGAATAACAAAGGGTTAGGGATACACAATAATGGTGAAAAAGAAGATGAAGCTAGTGGTAAATCCTCCAACATTAAAAGAGAAAGAAGTATTGGTATCAATGTTTGTTAGTGAGTATGAGGGAAAATAGGAGATAGAGGTTAAATAAAATAAAATCCTAATAAAGGGATCTAGAAAATATCCTCATAAAAAAGAGGCAAAGAAAACAAAGGTATTTGATCCTCTTCTGATACAGGTTTTGGAGGAATTGCATGGAGGGTAGGATTTGATCATGAACATTTAGAGTTGTGTGATTGAGGAATTCAATCATTGGAAAGTGGATATTGTGATGTATATAACTAAAAAATTATATATGAAAAGGAGGTAGGATAATCAAATATTGTAGGATAACACTTTGATAAAATACCAGGATAATCAAGCTATGAGATTTACCTTGTCTCAAGAATCCAAATTAATTGAAAAAATGGTTATTGGCCAGAATGAATAATGAGAGACTCTAATTCATGGGGATATGTATGAATATCTTGCTTATTTAAATTATTATATTAATGAGGCTACCAAATGAAGGAAAGGATATGCATACAATATTGTTAAAGAATGATCAAATCAATGTGTTAGCGAAAAAATTGAAAGTTTCACCAATAGGGTTACACTATGAAATTAAATAACATCTCAATATTTTGACATGGGTAACAACATATAATTATAACAAAGTTGAGTATAATTAATCAATGGGGAGACTATTTAATCTCATAGTATATGTGGCTTACAAGATTGCTAAGGATGGGATCAAATTCAATTTTATGAAGTTCATAGCCAAGGAGATAAATCGAGAGGTTGAAGAGGTGCATTCCTAGGATGAGTCTTCAAATGGGGGATGTGTCTAGTGTTGATGATGTTAGAATAGGTGGGAATCCCAAAGATCCAAAATTTTAATATTCTATAGGAAATGAAGTTATGAGATGACAATTATGTTGTGAACCAATGTGAAAATCAAATGAATGACACCTAAAAGGTGAAGATGATGAAGTGGATAAATAAAGTGAACTTTTAAATTAGGGTGGAACATAGAATCCACAAGATATTATTTGAATTATAAAATGGGTGTGTTAAATTTCATGTAATGTAAACTTAAACATTGGTGAAGGTGAAGGAAGAAGATGACAAGGAGAGCTCCTAGATGAAGTTTCTGTACATAGTTTTTATGCACTACATGGAAAAATATTTGGTGAGATTGGAAGGAATAAAGTAGAAAATTATGGATGTGAACAATGTGGACAAGGAGAGAAACCACATAATTAAAAGGTTCATCATGGATAGGAAAAAATTCATAGATAACGATGTAGATTCTAGGGATGATAGTCTAGAGTTGAAACTTGTGTAAGAGTTTGTGATGAATAAATTCAAGTGTTTATTGATGAATGCATTGAATCATATGGATGGAAGATGTTATATCATGGGATAATTTGGTGAAGGATGTTTTATAAATTAGGGATAAGAAAAATAAAAATATGAAGTATACAATAAAGAAGAAGAGGAAAGATAATGCTTAAGACGTTGACAAGAGATAGGAAGTAGAGCATGAACCTAAAGTGATAATATTTGAATCCAAGGAAAATGTGAGTGAGGAAGATGGTGGATCAAATGAGATTGATAAAATAATACCTAAGAAAAAAGATGCCATAAAAACCTTAAGTAAGAGGATGAGTGAAATTGGAAGGACAAAGAAACCAAAGAAGAAGAAGATAAAGAAGTAAAATATTATAATCGATAAGCCACAGAAAATATCATAAGGGCCCAAGAATATGGATGAAAAATACATGCACATAGATGTAAGTGATTAAAAATATGAAGAGGATGTGTTTTACCTTATTTTGATTAATAAACCTAGATAAGATAGAATTTTGTATTATTCAGATTGTTTATGTATTATAATTAAGCATGAACATGAATGTAAAAGGTAAAAACTAATTTGAAATTTTAACTTAATAATTATGGAAAGGAATAAAATTGATAAAATACTTAGAATTTTACTATAATGTGCAAGTGTGAGACTAAAATTAGGGGGCAAGAAAGGCAAGAAACTAGATTTTGAGTTGTTCAGATTAGGAACTAGAGTTTTGGGCACACTTGGACAGTAACCTCAACCTATGTTCAATACTATCTAACAATAGTGATTAAGTATGGTGGTTTCATCCATGTGATTCTTATTTATTTGGTAAAATATAGGTGTTTCACCTTCTTCTCTTCTATTTATTTGTGTGATCTTGAGGTTTCACTATGAATGTAATACCTAGAAAATTTTCTCCTTCTCTTAAAACCCTAGGTCCACTTTTGACACTAGGTTTTAGCTTGTAAAAAGGGAAATATGATGGGTTGAGTTGACCCCAAACACTCCCCATTGAATTGATGATTACTACCTACATTCCAATACTCTGAAGAGGGAAGTCAAACTGCTTGTAGTTCTCCTCATCATGTGTATGTGTGCAATACTACTTGTTCAATGTATGAAACTTGTGATATATTTTAACACTTGGAAAATGATAACTTTGGCTTGTATTTGAGGTGATTAAAACTTGTATAAGACATTATATTTATGACTAATTGGTAAATTTAAGATAATAGGATAGTCTCTTTGAATATGTCAAAGTGTATGTGTTTCCTTGATGAGTGCTAGATAGGGATATAGGCTTAAACCTATTTCATATTTATATGGGGATATTTAGGTACTTTATCATTCCATAAAAATGTGAAATATATAGGATAAACCATAGGAATAATGTGAACTTGAAATGTGACAGTTTCTTAGCATGAGATAAAACCATTTGATTTGGATAATACCAAAATTTTGGTATCATCTGAGTTTGATGGTTTTGTCCAAGAAATAGGAATGCTTATTTGATGATCTGGAGATGTTTGAATATGATAATTGAATATTTCATAATAGGCTATGGAATTCATGTGGATGATTTATATCAACTAATTATGATCAAACTCATGAGAAACATGTGGGTGTGAGAGAATGGTGAATGAGAGTCATACATGTATGCACAAGCCATGTAGGATGAAGGTAGGTCAAAAATGATATTTTCATATATATAATACTATAAATCCTCCCCCCCCCCCTCCATTTATTATATTATTGATATTCATTACAAATGTTAGAGTAAAATGATAAAGATATGTATTTGAGTGTGTTGATAAAGATATGTATTTGAGTGTGTGTAAAACACTCTATCTTTAGGAGATACTTCATATGTACATATTGCTCCAAGAAAACATGCAATTAATATGTTGTAATCAACGTCCATGAAATGAAATATGAAAAATAATTAATTAAAACATTAAAACTTACAATTAAGGAAGGAATATACCTAAACCTATAAGTGGGTAAACCGTGTTGCCCTGTAACTTATTAGAGATGATGCTTCCTTATTGAAACATTGGAGAATTGTGATTTTTACTAAAGTACTTGGAGAATGGTTCCTCTTGTTGAAACATTTGGAGAATTGGGGGTGTTCAAGTCCAAATGTGCATAACTAAAGAAATACCATGGTTTGGGAAGATAAATTCCTGAAACCTCATGAATAGGGATTAGTGACAAGGTAATTGAGAACCACTGAACCTCAACCACACCACTCATTTAATTAATCTTGTAACCCCAAAATGAAATATGAAAGCCACATATTGGGCTCAAGGAATAATTCCTCAGACATTGAGGGCATTGAACCTCAAATGAATTACTCAATTAAACATTGATCAAATGTTGTATATGGAGTTATATATTTAAGGGTGTTTACTACTAGGTACTATCAAATGTGTTTATAAAATTAAAATTTGTAACAGTGTGTATGTGCATGAAAAAACTTCATGAACCATGAAATTATGCTAACATGATATAGAATTATATGTATTTATGTGTTATTTTTTCCAAATATGAAAAGCTATACCTCTATATCCTATAAAATCTAAGCATGTACATTGCATATGCTCCCAAATGAGTCTGAATATGTGAATTTATAAAACCCTATAACTTATGTTCCTATTAAGCTATGTGTATTTACATGGCATATGCACCCAAGTGTATTTGAATATGTGAATATTTAAAAACTTTTAGCTCATGTCCTTATAAATTGAGTGCATATGCATGGTATATGCCCCCAAAATTTGTCTGAAGTCTATAAATTCTTGTCCCATATCTAATATTTTAACTACTATGAAATATCTAAATCATGTAAACTATGCCAAAATTTGATTTTTTTACTCATGAAAGCTTAAGTATCTATGACAAGCCCACGAATATGCCTCCCTTTTTAGGTGAGGGATGTAGCATGAAAGTTACTTAATTCAAAATAAATTGTTAACTGTATCATGTTATGTATCCAGATGTGATCATGTAGAATCATGTCAACATGTGGAGAATATGTCATCAAAGCATGTATGAAGCATATGTATTTCAAGTCATACAAGTTCCATTTCAAGATGCATATATAAATTAGGTACGAAGTAGTAACCATAATTGATATAAACATTTAATAAGACTATGCATTAAAGGTGCATGATGTGAATCATAGTACTGCTCACAAAGGGGAGGTGTGTTATATGGATCACAACACCTATAAACTCAAAAATATCAATGATCTCAAAAGATAATCCTAATTTTAATCTACTCATAACCACATAATGTCATGGCCATGACTCACAATATAATCACATGTAATAACACACAATGTCACACATAAGGGTAAGGGCCACATACAAGGGACCATATATGTCACACACAAAAGGCTAAGGATCAAAAATAATGGAAAAGTAAATGTTACAAACATAACACCAAGGGCCATAAAAAATAAAAAAGCAATGACTAGCCTATTAGGAAATAGAAACACCAATAATGAAGCATAGAATAAGTAAGCTAGTCTACTCCATCTGAGTATGTCAATGTGACAAAATAGTAAAGTAACATATCGATGAAATCTAGAACTATATAGAATGTGAGTAATAGTAAGACATATATAATTAGTTATTATAGCTCAACATGGTATATGGAAAGGTTATACAAGGATATAATGTGTATCAATGTAACATGTGGAATAAGATGCCCCCAACATTGGCATGGCCTCTGGGGATAGGAATGTCCAACATCTATGTATCCATGTAGCATGTGTATCTATATATCTTACATGTGGCTCATATATATTGTGAAATACATGTTCATATGAAAGAGGATATGAAATATACCAAACATGTGATAAAAAACATATATAAATAATGTAAATTAGCCAACATGTCATGCTCAAAACCTGATTTATTTTTGGTAAAATTAAATGTTTTTATATGTTTATAATTTTTAGGGTGTGGATTATGTTAACCAAGGATCCCATTAATGGGATGATCACATAAGTTCCTATATCATATGGTGTGATGGTCAACTTTCATGAGTGAAAAGTGGCATAGATAGGTGCCATTACATCTAAATCTGAATCTTAAAAATTATCTTATGATGTACTATACTGCCCATCATCACTCATAGTATCATGTGTATGATGAGTAACTCAAGGGTGCAATGTATACTATGAAATATACTACATAATATGAAAATTATATGTCCATTTTTATTGTGAAACATGTTGAACTATTAATAACTATAGTCTAGGAGGTGGAGTATGTAATTAATACATGCACAACTTATGCACCACATACACTTTTCCTTTGAGCACTTGTGCAATGTGTACACCTCTCAGTATGGAGTTCCTCTCACAATTTTATGCCAAACACCCTTGCTTGCTAGCTTTTATGTGTAGCACTTTCACTACACCATCATATGTACTACTCTGTGTTGAGCTTGCTCTCATTCTTATGCACCAATCTTGTACTTGATCACAAAAATATGCATCTAGATCATAACATATCATAGCCCTACCCACTCCTCTGTGCCAAACCACGCAGTCCTACATGCCTCATCAACACTTGCTCCTAGAATCATATACCTACATCTAATTCAACCCTAGAAAATCGACATGTTATCTTGATACAATTACATAGATTTCCAAGTGGTACTTCTTAGCCTAGAATATGTTAGCAATCTAGTGGGATAGTTAGTCACCACATACCTGAAAGTCTAATTATTGCCAAATAATAACCAACAATAGTTGTAACTACTTCATGTATAAATATGTAACATATGCATCCTACTAGGGTTCAATACCACACATAGTCGTAACAATAGATAACATGCTCTACATATATATTCTATCATAAATGTATTATAACTCATTGTACCATTCCTTATTCATTCATATTGAATAGAAGTTGCATTTATGCAAATATAGGACTTCTAGTTTACTTGAATGTGTGTTATTTCTTTTATCTAAGTATTTATACACATATTCACTCTACATAAACATACACGTTATCTCTAATACATGATTATCCACCATAAATTTGTTCTTGGAATCCCATAGCATGGATCATTAGTATCAAAATATAGCTCTTTCTTTTTATGCTTGTAAAAATACAAACATAATGATAAAGAAGGATTATCAATTGATTCTATTCACAATTCCTAGAGTAACTCCATAGCATAAGTAAGATGGTTGACACTTAAAAAGCAACCTGAGGTAACCCTATATGTCAAAAGACTTATTGCTGATGTAATAGAGGCATGACACATAGATTTTTTGGCTAATTTTGTGAGTTTATGATGCAACTCAACCCAACATATTTTGACACACCTCCATAGTTTGGTTAATAATGGTTTCAACAACAGACCCCCTTTAAAGTGAAATTCAATCTTTACATTCATTTTAAGAAAGAAAAATTGACAACACAACATTGGATGCTTGGATACAATATCTCAAGGCATAATTCTCATTCAATCATTTCATTGATGCTAGTAATATCACTTTCTCCATGTTGAAGATGCCCATTTTGGTTGTTCACTGGTGGGAGAACTCCAGTGTGTAACGTTCACAATATTGTGTTCCAATTGAGTCTTAGAAGACATTTATCAATGTACTAAAGGAGGATTACTATCCTTTATATCACTTTGAGGATTAATAAATCAAGTTACAACAATTGCATCATAATAATGAGTAGTTTGTGGAAGACTGCACCAACACATTCCATGACTACATTACATTCCTATGGAAGAACTTGAGCGAACAACATAAGGTGTTGAAGTACATTAACAGAGTCCCACCTTATATTCATGTGAAGATGGAATTCTTAACTTTTGACACTTTGGTAAATCTTACCATAACACCACCAAGATTTTGTAAGGTATTAGATGAGCTTATACAAAGATTTAACTAATGCAATAGTGATAAAGATAAATACACAAAGTAATATTAAAAAATTTACACACACTATATTATACATTATTATCATTACAATAATAGTATGGAAGCCTACATATTTATTGGAATGCCTTTCTATAAAGATGGATATTTACCTAAATATTGGATCTCCCCAAATAACACAATCTAACAAATAATCTATATGCGTAATATTATTGTTACTCACAAAAATATAAATCTCAAATATTATCTTCTAAATACTAACCAAATTTAATAACTAGTGAATTATTACTCACATAATTATTCACATTTCAATATTCACTTAAATACGATGTGAGGCTAACTTTTCCTAACATTCCCCCCTTAACACTTACATGGTAATTTGTGTTTCACAGAAATTAATGAAGGTAGAGAAGAAATTCATCAACCTCTCATTGATCATTCATTGTTGGGAACTTATCACCAATCAAATTTAGTGTGTGAAGTACAAACAAGATCCATCTACTATTAACCATTCATGGTTAGGAACTTATCACCAATCAAAGCAATGTGGGAACTATAAATAAGAGCCATCTACTCAACCTTCACTCCTGTAACTCCAAAGCACTTTTTAAAATGAAGTACACTATGTGGGAAAATAGGAAATTGACCACTTATTTTTGCATATACCAAAAAGTATTGAAAATAAAACAAATGTACCAATATAGAAGAAGCATCCCATTATTAGTGGTTAGTGAGAGGAATTGAAAAGCCTTCTTCCTCCAATGCTTTCAACCTCCTTTGTGTCACTGCTTAAAAAAATATATGTTGAGGCTTAAAACTTTGCATGTCATTTTTAAAAGATAACTCCCACATAATTTTGATGATTTGATATGATATTGGGTTCACTTCATATTGTATCCATACAAGAGAATTTTACATTTAACTCTTTTGACATACATATTTAATATGGCACACAAAAATTGATAATATATTTATTGATTATTAATGACTTACTAATTACTGTTAATGACATACAAAACTCAAACTATTATCATTCTAAAATAAAAACTAAACCAATGACATCAATTTATAATTTATTTGCATAGACCATATTAAATAATATATGACAAGACTTCAATTCTTATAACATAAATTAATTTTTTATTTCAAACTAATGACTTAAGTTGAACCACATATAAACTATTCTCACCTATCAAAAAATAGACTCTTTACTCAAATGTAAACTCTTGGCATTTTGAAGAGCAATAGTCCTTGATTGCACATAGTCCACACATTTTGAAACCTATGTTTCAATGGTAGCAATAACATCTCCTTAAAATTATATGATTATGACTGTAACTTTGATGCATGACTAGAAGAGCATGAAAAAATCAATATGCATAGTAGTGGATTTGAGAGCCTTTGATAGTCAGATGGATTAGGCGCATGAGGCATAAATGAGTCTCTAGAGCCTTAAAACTACATAATGTTGACATAATCATGGATAGAAGATCTAATACAATCAAGAGGTTGAATACTCAATACATAAATTCTACATAAGGGAACTATGCTATAAAATTGGATTTGGATGGGATGTCTGCCCCACTATTTCACCTTTCACAAGTCCACTCGTTGAGTTTGATGCTGAGATCAATTTTTTTTTAAGTTTGGGAATATGTCCTATATTGATGACAACACACAAAAAATAGGCCATGAGAAGAATGTGGAATACGTATTTGGTAGGTGCTAGAGATTGACATTGACAAGTGCCAGGGTTACATGGAATCTTCTAAAAGGATGCTAGCATAATACATGAAGTTACAAATAATGTCTTGCCACAAGAGTAATGTTGGATAAAAAGTCCATGATGTCTATTTTAAATGCCTACACATGTGGATCAACAAACCTATGATAAAATAAATATAGTCATTGATTGCACAAGTATAATTGCTCCAGCCTAAAATTATGAAGACCTTACTAAGTGCTACAATACCTAGTATACACTTGTACAACTATCATCACTACTATATAAACTCAACTCAAAACTAATATCTCATATATAGGGGCATCCATAAATTATAGATGTTATTTCCCTATAACCTCTCATGATCTCATTCTTATCAGATATCATTGTAAGGTATTGGATGAAATTATACAAACACTTAACTCATACAATAATGATAAAACTAATTACACAAATTATTATTAAAAAATTCACACACATTATATTGTATATTATTCTTAATATAATAGTAATATGGAAGATTTCATATTTATAGGAGTGTCTTTCCTATAAATATAGACATTTACCTAACTAAAACATCTCCCTAAATAACACAATAAAAAAAATAACCTATACATTTAATATTATTGTTATTCAAAACAATAAAACTCTCAAATATTATATTCTAACTACTATAGATATAACAACTAGTGAATTATTACTTATGTGATTATTCATATTATAATATTCACTCATATTCTATGTGAGGCTAACTTTTCCTAATAGATTGAATCGAAGGCAAAGATGAAGCATTGTCTCACATGTTCATCCAATGCAGTATGTAGGAGATATCCCACACACTTTCCACATCGCAACCTTCTATGTAAAAGTAGAGCACTTTTCCTAAAGGAGAGTAGCTTAAGAATACTACCTAGAATGTGAAATATCCTACACCTTATACTTCAAATAAAGGTAATAATAAGTCTAGTGATAAGTGGTACCATCGTCATCATTCACACACCCATGATGACTCTAAATGCCACATGAATCAATCCTTAATTTCCCAGTCTACATCAGGTCCCACAGATGACACTGATCCAAATGCAATGTGTTTGAGTACTGACACCACTATGATTAATGCCTATGAGGAGAATGACACCAAGTTTTAGGTGAAGGGTCAGTCTCTTCACATCATCATTGATAGTGGTATTTAGATGGACATCATCATACAAACCACAACATAGTGATTTGGTCTTGCCACTTGCACATCCCAAGCCATACTAATTGGGGTAGCTTTTGTAGGGGAAGGATATATAGGTCCGATGAAAATTCACCTTCTAATATAAACTCAAGCATATGGAGGACACCATCACTTAGGACATCATAATTGTGGAGGTCTATGACATCTTGATGGGAAGACCATATTTATATGACCATGAAGCTACATATAGAACCAAGCCACAACGTTTGAATATTTATGCACAAGATTACTTATTCAATCTATTTGAGTTAGTTCCAATGACCAAAGTCACCTTGGTCTTTTCCAAAAAATGTCATAAACTCATTTTGCACGTGCAAAATTTTGTATTGTTCATGGTTTATTTTGATACACTTGCATGCAAGAAAAAATCAAGATCTAGTAGCACACACTATGTGATCAACATCGTAAAAATAATAGATCAAAGAGTTACTAAAGTGCATGATGAAGTATTTAAATAATATGAAGGCCTTCTAATGCACCACAAATTAAATCACCATATCAATTTGGTCCCTAGATCCCATCTTCCAAACATCCTTCTATATCACATATTAGTTTGGGATGATAAAATTCAGTGCTAGATACAAGAGTTCCTTGATCAGGTCAAGATCAAGGCTTGATCTTATCCTTTTGGGATTTTGATAGTCCTCATGCCCAAGAAGTATGGGACATGGCATCTTTGCATATATTATTATGCACTCAAAAAAATCATGGTGAATAATCAATATCCATTTCCATCCATTGATGACCTCTTGGAATAACTTCGAGGTGCACGATACTTCAACAAGATGGACTTAAAGTCAAGTTACCATCAGGTTATATTCTAACCTAAAGATGTCTAGAACACAACCTTGAATAAATGGGAAGGATTGTGCAAATGGATGGTCATGTCTTTTGGCCTAACCAGCACGCTAAAAAATTACATGCACTTGATGAATGATCTACTTAGGCCATTCCTCAACTCCTTTGTCATCATCTACTTGGATGAAATTTTTAACTTAAGCATAAAATTAGAGGAGAATGTGGAAAATATTTCATGCATATTAGACACCTTATGTTATCTTAATTTGTAGGCCAACTTACAAAAGTGTACCTCTGGTACCACACAGATCTAATACCTGGGATACATCATTAATTGAGTAAGCATTCATGTAGACCTAGAAAAGACAAAAGTGATCTAGGATTGGCCAACTCTATGAAATCTCATAGAATTGAGGAACTTTATTGGAATCATAAACTTCTACCATAGGTTCATTCTTGGATTCTTGTATATCTCTTGACCACTCGTCTAGATAACATGTGTGAAAGCCATTTTTGACTAGAGTCCTACATAATAGTTTTTTTTTAAGCACTCAAGAAATGACTCTATGCAATGCATGTAGTCACAATGCCCAATGTTTCACACTCCTTCTAAATTTACATTGATGCATCTAGCTATACACTCAGGGTATTACTTATGCAACATGGACATCTGGTTGACTACAATTCAAAAATATTTAGTGAGATAATGAAAATGTACTCTACCTATGAGAAAGAGTTTTGTGATATTGTGCACATAATTAATTAATGGTATAGATACATCTTAGGGAAGAAGATAATTTTTTATTCTGATCATAAGCCACTTCAGTTCTTGCAAACACAAAACAAATTGGAGAACACATGCCATATGAAATGGATGAATTACCTTCAACAAATCCATTTTATGATCAAGTAAAAGAAAGGGGAGGATAATAAGGAAATAAATTGTCTTAGCAAACTATCAATTCATGCACTCATCATAGTGTTGGACATGTGCAAAAATAAATTCAATGACTGGGTATCTCTCTATTCATCTCATTAGGACTTCACAAAAACTTACACTAGCCTTGTGCAAGGAAAATAAGTTTGGGAGTTATACTTGTTTGACCATATTATCTACAAGCTCTAACATCTTTGTGTCCCTAGTGGCACATCTTGCTAAAGACTCATATAGGATGTGCAGTATTACAATACCTCAAAAAAATTTGGCATGATAAAAACTCTAGTCGTATTGTAGTCACACTTATATTGGCTGCACATACACATAAACTTGGAACACCACATCAAGTCTTGCATTACTTGTTACATCACCAAGCTTGTGAATAGGAAATATAGGAATTTACACACATCTATCAGTGCCATCCAAACCATGGGAATCTATCTGCATGGATTTATAACTTGATTGCTTATGATGAGACGTAAACATGACATTGTGTTTGTTGTAGTGGATGGTTTTCAAAGATGCCAATCATGGTTGCTTACAAGAAAGACATCGATGAAGATGGAATTATGAAAGTATTATTCAACCATGTTTGGGTTCACTTTGGACTCCCAACATTTATTGTATTTGATCGAGATTTGATATTTATGATTCATTTATAACAAGCATTGTGGGAATTGATGGGAACATAGCTCGGTTGTTTGATAACATTTCATCCACTGTAAGATGGAAAAAGAAAATATTTCAATAAAAAACTTGTTCATATTATTTAAATTTACAACCATACATGCTCACACTTGGGATGAAAATCTATTGTACATTCAACATGCCTACAATAGAGAGCTTTATATCTCGACAAGACATAGTTCATTCTAGACATGTCTTGGGTTTTAGACTTTAACACCTCTAGACATCTCCTACCATTCATCAGTCAACACTGAGTCACTTAGATAAGAATGAGAAGTGGATGAAGATGAGAATTTATTACACCACATACAATTTGTTCATCAATAGGTTTAGTATATCCTTTCTCACATTCAACTAAAGTACAAGGAGTGCCATGATGCACATCACACAACTCATGCATTTTGAGTTGGTGAAAAATAATGGTTGTACCTTTAGAATGAGCACTTCAAAGGTCCACACCATAATATAAAGACTCTATGCTATGGTTCTAACAACATTTTATGCATATCTAGTGTGAATTAATTCATTCATGATCTACCTCTATACTTGGGCATACACCCAGTCTTCAATGTGGAGCTTTTCGAACCTTATGTTTCTCTACTTCTTGAGCTAGAAGTGCCATAACATCCTTCTAATCTTGATCCTAAAAATTTGCACCCAGTATATAAGGATTAGGTGATTTATGTGATATACACACATTCATACCATGACACACATCAAATTTTTAGAGTGGTCAAAGTGGTACAGTACGCTAATTAAGTTAAGTGGTATAACTCTCAACAACTTCAAGTGTAATTCCTAGAACTCCATAAGGATGCAATGGAGACCATTGCTCTTCAAGAAAGGGTGAATGATCCATATGAAAATTTTGAATCATATAAACTTCTCATTTGAGTACTTACATAGTGAACATACCTCTCATTTTGGAGTTTCTCTTATAGTTCTATGTCGAACACCCGTATTTGCTCATAGTTCTACATAATAATCTCATCCTTCCATCCTATGCACTACTCCACATTGAGTTTTATCTAAATCTCATGAGATATTATCATACTTGATCATAAACCTACATGCCTTAATTATATCCCTATACACTCCTCTACACCAAAATAGCTCGTAATACCATGCGCCTCACTAGTACTTGCTCACAGACTCACTTGCCTACACCTACTTCAACCCCAACAATCCATGTGTCAATCTACTCTGACCACATGGATTTCTAAGTGGCACTTGCTAGCGTAGATTCTATCAGATATATAATGGGATAGTTAGTTACCACTTATTTAGAAGCTCAACCATCACCTAGTAAGGAAGATGAAATGACTTATAACTATCTTCTTTGTAACTAACAATAATTGTAACTACTTCTTGTATTTCATGTATAAATATGTAACATATGCATTTGGACAAGGGTTGATGCCACACATAGTTATAATATTAGATAGCATGATATGCATATCTATTATGTCATACATGAACTATAACTCAATGTACCATTCTCTATTCATTCATATTTCATAAAAGTTGCATTTTTGTAAGTATAAGACTTACACTTTACTCAAATGTGTGTTATTTACTTTATCTTATTATTTTTATATATATTCATTCTACATAACCATACATGTTATCTCTAATCCATCATTGTCTACTTTACTCGAATGTGTGTTGTTTAATTTATCTACTTAAGAAGGTTTTTAAGTTAATAGTTAATATTAATTTCCTTAAGGCATATCCCAAAGTGTTACACTATAATGTCATCCAAAACTACCACAACCAACTGATACACAAGAGCATTCTACCACTGTATAACTATGATAAGTAGCATGTACAACAAATATATTATTTTTCTATGATAACATAGTGACTAAGCTAAGTTCCATCCCATGGCAAGAGTGCTCTTTTACAAAAATATACGTGTCATCTAAATGAAGTAATGCCAATGTTGAAATAGAAGTGTAATAATTGTGCTCTATAATTAATATCCTTAGACCTCCCAAAAAAATAATGAAGCAAATTATATATCCAAGTCAAATATAAGAGCACATGACCTCCTTAGACCTCTCAAGAAGAATTCTACTTAGACCTCCCAAAATTAGGATAGCATGTGCTTTAGCTAAATCTTGTATGAAACCACCACATCTGGTGGGTGGGAGGATGGATCAAGACATGACCTTACAAGCTAGCTCATCCTACCCTCTAGCTATATTCCAAGCTAATTAATCTCCCCCATACACAAAACATGCATACAATGTTAACATCACGACATACATGAAACCGACATTCATGAAACCAACATTCAATCAGAGAAATAAAAATCTCACCTAAAAAATATCATAATAATTAAATCAATGCCAAATGGCCATAAAGAGATATTTCAATAGAGATACTATATATGAAGAAATCATCACAATTATGTAATAAATTGAAATCAAAGTGGCCAAAATAAGAAAAATAATTCAAAACCAGAGAAATATCTTTGTAAAAGAAAAATTAGATTCAAGAGAAATAAAAGTATTGGTTTTGGAAAATAGCTTAAAATGACAACCAGATCAAAATTAAATTGGTCACCCAAGGGGAGAAGGAATAATATAGGCCTCAATTACCTTTCAGAGGTAAGAGGAAAGCATCACTCTCCATATGTCTCCCAAAAGTTTCACAAGGCTGCATCAGGTATAAGTCACAAAGGTTTTTATTTTAACAACCACTAAGGGGAAGGTGAAGGAACACATCATTCATAAGGTGACCATTATGCACAAGGATCCCATGGTTCCAAAGGCACTCATGATGCACACATCTAAAATAATCAAGTGGCTACCTTGTGTAAAAGGGAAAAGTGGGTTTTCAGCTTATGAGAAGCCCCACTTCCTAACATGTAACCTAGTTCAAACTAATATAAACATAGTTCTACTACACCCTCGAATCCCATACTTACATCAGTACCCAAATACTAGAGCAATGATGTAAGGTTACACAATAAAACACAACACCATACGATATAATTTTACTTGAAGTTATATATTTACATGAACATAGGTTACTTTACATCACATTTACACAATGGGAGTTGCACACAAACTACTTCAAAAACATATTTACATTCCCAAGAGTAAAATTAGGCTTAATAACACAATATAATACTTTTATCATGACATACACACACGACAATCATACATCTATGTTTTATACATAGAGAGAGACCCATTGTTTATGAGGTTTGTTACATGTATAATGATGTGGGG
The DNA here is from genome assembly GCA_037957365.1 of Torreya grandis. NCBI lineage: Eukaryota > Viridiplantae > Streptophyta > Pinopsida > Cupressales > Taxaceae > Torreya > Torreya grandis. Next base: position 3,980,029 of record JARHVA010001041.1, on the reverse strand, counting down.
GTTTACATAATAATTTACAATTACGCATGTATATAAAAAATTACAAAAGTTAAGGGTACACATGTTTGGTTTGAGATACATTATTTATATCGGCTCACAATCACAACACAATACAATATCATAATTTTACTGGAGATACACAAGGATCTAGGTAGCATCATTGGTCCAACCAATGTACATATGTCATCCCTGTTGACATTCCTCATAACCATCTACCACTACTACTATAAAATAAGGAACAATAAGTTTACATTCTTCACTTAGCACCCAACGCTAATTAGTATTCCATGGAAATATGTATGTTTGTATGTTTGATCACTTAGGAATCATGACTGCTATAGTACCCACGTAGAGAGAAGTCTAATGAATCATTTTTACCAAACTAAAAGTACATGATCTATTTTCTATTTTTTGTGAAGTATAAATGAAAAAGCCATACTAATATTCCTAGAGTTCCTAGTGTTGGACTCACGCTCTAATACCAAAATGTCACGCCCAAAATTTTTATCCTAAAACTCATGTGATTTTTTTGTTAATTTAATTCAATGTTACTTAATTATTCACTATGGTTGCTTATTATTTTAACTATTGTGATTCAGTTATTGAATAACCCATATGTGACACACAAAATAATATGTGAGTTGTTTAATTCATTGACTTTCCACCATAAGGCCTCCCCAGGAAGTGGATTAATAATATAGTAAAACAATATTGAGATTGAAATATGTTTTAGAAGAGGGATGAATCACATGAATATAATGTTCCAAATCATTTGACTAATTCGATAAAAAAATCTTGATTAGATCAATCAATAATGTATTCAACAAACATCCCAAGTCAACTTGCATAAAAGAAGATGAAGTGATCCAAGATAATTATTACCATTACAAAAAGGTTACCACTCAAGGTTTCACCAAGGAAGAGACTTGACTGCCACTATATGAACCCTACTCTCAAGGTACACACAACCCTAACCTAACCTAAGACCTAGACTTGATGCCCTATCGTAACATGGACATCCTACATATTCAGTCCATGGAATCAAGGTTTGATGTAGTTCTAATTGAAATTATAATTGCCTCCTTCATGAGATGTCATCACTGAAAAGGGTTGGTGATCTAAGCCAACAAGGAAATAAATACACCACACAAGCAAGATACTAAGCTATCATCATCTATTCAAAAGAACAACACATCCAAAGGTCATCACTCAAAACCTACAACATCACAAGGTGTGTGTGATTTCCCAAGCACTCCCATATGACATGACAATGAAATTCAATCATGACTAAGAATCTACATTCTCTTGTTTTAATGAGATCATAGTCTCAAAAATATCTAACTTACATTGATCAGAGAACTTCATCTCTTGAGTGGGTCTCTAAATGTGTCCAAGGTTAAGACAAGAGAGATCAAGCTCAAATCCCAATGATCATCAAGGGTCACTATCCCACAATAAATAAACAAATAATAAAACCACACAGCTGGAAACTAAAAACAAACACATGCATGAAAAAGGATGCTATAAGATTCATACTTAAACAAGAACTCTAATGGTTAGGTGAATAATCACATGTTCCAAGAACACCCTAAGGTTAGTTATCAATTACACACACTAGGAGAGCATCCTAAGCGTTAGTACTCTAAGCTCACACCCATTCTTTGAGATGCCTACATATTTGTGGTGATCCCATCACACGTAAAATTAGGGATGGATGTAGCTCACCCTATTGAAATTTGTAATGAGTCTTACCTACAGGTCATCAGCATTGACATGGATTGGTAATCTAAACTAACAAAGGAAGAACTAACATACTCCAAAAAGCTTCTACTAGCATACCTCATGGCTAGCTCACAGCTTGGTAAATCACTTATAAAATGATGTTAGATAAAATACCTCCACAAGGAGAAAAGACTTCTTGGCAGCCCAAACCAATTCACTTAGCTATATTTTACTACTATGATCTTATAGATCAAATCCCATAAGACTAAAATGCCAAATAAAACTTGCATTCCAAATAGGTTTTAGTGAAGGTAAAAATTGTTTTACACAAAAAACCAGAACAAAATGGTTTTAGAATTGGTCCACCAAAAATAGAAAACTAATCCAAATGAACTCAAACAAGGTTCACTGGATGTTGTAAGGCTTCATAACAATAATATTAACTTCCTGTTTTGTGAAATTCTGACTTTAGTTCTTTTTAGCAAGTCGATTCCAAATCAACTTTGCAAGCTAAAAGGACAAAAAGGGTACATATTTTTGTAAACATCTTCTGGAATTGGGTCCACAGAGGGACTTCCAATCAAGGTAGAATATTATTGGTTGTTGTTTTCAAATATCATATGATAGAGTTAAAAATTTCAAGTTTTGGTTTCAGTGTTTACCTAATTTAGATATTTAATTGAATCAAATTTTTTTCCAAGCTAATAAGCTATTTTTTGACCAATGGTTACAATAGTCTAAATGACTATAACTCAGAGTTATAATAGGTGATCAACTAGTCATCTTCCTATCTAGGGAATAATAAACGACTATCCTCTCACTTACCAATGAAGTTTTAGAGACCCTAGTTTTATGTGTAATTGTTAGGTTACAAATTCAATAAGATATGCCACTTCACCAAGGTAACCTCTATAAATAGAAAATCATTGAAATGCCATTTGTAACTATGAAGCTCCATTAGCCCACATTAGACTAGTTGTTCCAAGGTTGCTTATATTGCTAAAGGGTTTATATCATTTACAGATAAAGGTAAAGTTTAAACATTGTGTCTATTATTTATTCAAGTGTTTAACAAATTTTTGCTGAAATAAAACCAGTTGTCCATCTCTATAAGTGTCCATTTAGATCATTCAAAAATTCAGATTTATAAGTATAACGATTAACATCACAAGGTCAAATAACTCCCAAATTACAATTGGCACATAATGTTATCTATCAACCACACCAACTACATTTTATTTTAATTTCAACTATAAAATAACACAAGTATAAATGATGCCATAATAAAATAAACACGTTCAAAACTATAATAAATCATCCCATATGACTTTGAAATCATGAAATCCCCTTGCACTATTTTTCTGACATCTCAAGACTTGAAAACAAACAACCTCCAATGACACTTATTTTTAATTAGGAATGCATTTAATAAGGTCATTACCCCATTAAGTTTTTTCAGGTTTCATCTTTTGAATAAGCAAATTTTACAATATAAATCAATCGTTCAACACATGCCAATGATAACACAATGTTAACAATGAACCATAATATCAACCCAATGAATTCACCACTTCATTCAAAAAATCACATATTATATGGATAGGAAACACATAGGAATAATATTATAGTATTCATTGAATTATCTTTATACAAAAAATAATATATTTCAACTAAATTTATTTTCTAAATTTTTCTTAAATCAAAATAGCTTTTAACATGCATTCAAAATTCAAAATGGTTAACTTCATCTCATAATTAATATGAAAGTTTATATCAACTATTATATCAAACTTACATCCTTCATACTATCCTATGATATCTCCATAAAATCTTGAACCCTGAATTGTGACTAAGTCTGAAATATAAAAAGATTCTCCAAAACCTAGATTTTGCATAATAACTTCTAAATATCCAAAACCACTCTCAAAAATCCTGAAAGGTAAAAATATAAAATATAACTTAAAAGTATAATAAATTAAAGAGGATGACAACTTATAATTAAATGTTTATTTTATATTTATAAATACACCTGTGGTGTTGCTGAGAGGGATGGTGAAATAAGACAAAATCCTACTCATGAGGATTATAATGCATCCATTTTTAAAATATGATAAAATTTTTAGAGTCCTCACAAAAGAATTAAAGTGTAGCTCTATTAAATAGATGTTACGCTTTAAAAGATAAAATAAGTTTCTTTATTAAATTGTTTATGGAGATTTTGCTGGAAGGAACTGCTAAAGACTAAGACTATGATTCCCTCCTCTTGCCTAGTATTTAACTCGTGCCCCACAGACATGATTAATTATTTAGCGCTACAATCCTACCAAGGTGCCAAATCCAAACAATAAGTAAGATGTTGCAGAACTCAAATTTTAGCCCAATATTCAAATTATACACAACCAGTTGTACGAAGTTTCTATTCTAACAAGCTCACTTGACATGGAGTGATTAATTAAAACTGAGCTAAATAAGATAAACAATAAGTAAGATGTTTTAGAACTCAAATTTTAGCCCAATATTCAAATTATACACAACCAGTTGTACGAAGTTTCTATTCTAACAAGCTCACTTGACATGGAGTGATTAATTAAAACTGAGCTAAATAAGATAAACAACTGTTTTGCTTAAATTGAAACACCATTCTTATGTGAATTAGCAAGAAAGACTACAAACTAATTTTACTTGTCTGGTAAAAATTTATTTTTGTTTCCTTATTTTAGGCTAATTTCTTTCCTGCTATTCAGAACTCCTTCCTCCTTCCATATTCCTTTCCACATTGAGCTCCTTTGGTCAATGATCTCTTCAACAATAATCTGTTCCCCCCCTCAAAATCCACCATCCCCAGATAATTATCTCAATGTGGGTCATGTTATAATGGATCTCAATTGTTGATGTTAAAGGAGCAGCGTCGGGCTCTCACTTCCAGCTCAACTTATTGTATATTTTAAGGCATAATTTGTTTGGTGGAGGCCGACAGGGAGATTGAAGAGATGCATCTCTTTTCTCTCACTTGTATTTATATAGTGATTTCTCATTGTTCAAGAGATTCAATAAGAAGTATAATTCACAATGCAGAGCAGACTTCTAAGGAGCAAATCAAGTTATTTCAAGAGCAAATCAGATTTATCAAGTGTGATCTTATTCATTGTGCTTCAAGAAGTGAAGCCATACTTGTAGGCCTTGGATTTGGCCATTGTAAAGCAAATTGTTGTTCTTATCATTCAATATATAAGAGATATATTGTTGTTGGGTTTTTTCCCTCAAGTTAGAGGGGTTTTCCAAGGTATATTGCTATGTTCATTGTTCATTGTGTTGCATTTTCTGAATGTTTTTTTCATTACGATCATAAAAACTAACATCAACGACCATTAACGCAATCCTTGATTGGTTGTAGGGATCAATGGATTTGTTAGCTCAGATTTCCTTTCATATTTATTAAATTCTATTCTATATGTTATGCCTCTCAAAGAATGCCATCCTAGTAGGGTATGGGCATCCCCAAGTCCATGTGTTACTCCATACACTTCACCCACTGGTATTAAGCCCTATTTGACTAGAAGTTTCCCCACGTGATCTTATTTAAATGTAGCAGTAGCAGCAGCAGCAATAGCAATAGCAACAACATCAATAGTAGTAGCAGTAGTAGTTGGACGGTTATAATAATAAAGTCACTGATTGGTAGTCATGATCCACACTCCTTACCGAGGAAACAATCTGGCTCATCTACAAGGAATGCTGACAAAGCATGATAACCCAAAGATCACAAAGAAGATGTCATGTAGCACTATTATTCATTATTTTAATATTATTAGTTAGTATATAGGTGCATGTATTTAGATGTTCTAATGTTACACATATATTTTATTTTAATGTATAGTATCATTTATACTAATATAAATATCTAACATACATCTATTTAGAATAGGGCATGAGTCAAACTATTAGAGTGATTACTTAGCCTTGACATAAGCCATATGATAACTAATTTTATCACTGCTTCTCTGTTACCAGTTTGGATTACACCCTTGAGGTAGTGGTGTTTCAAGTCTACCTCATCCAACTAATACAATGGGATCACCTCTAGGTTTGGGTGGCCTAATTGATGAGGTGAACCTCTAGTTTTGGGGCTAGCTTCCTTGGTGCATTAATTATAGCTCAATTATTAAAACCTATTGAATTACTAATGAAAAGGGATGAGGGAATGCATGAAGTAAATCCTAAGCTAAGGGAGGTGATGCACCAACATGTGTTTAATCCACTCTAATTGACCTTTCAACAACACGAATGAACAAGACAAGGACTAGTAACTGAACCACTCTCTCCAAAGGATTCTAAGCATCAGTGTTTCACATAGAGGCTGCATTATATGATTAGAAATTGAAGGTTATGAATAGGTCTAATCCAAGACACTTACCAGTCAAATATCATGCCTAGCTCAACCACTAATGCCTTCTCACACTATATGACCTACATAGAATAATGTACTAGTTTCTAAGTGAGGCAAGGACCTGTAAAGGGTGAGAAACCTACCACTTATGTAAATAAAAAAAACATGAAACACACTAGCAGTATAGAGGAGTTGAAATAGTCCTTATATTAGTTCAAGAGGTTACAAGATACAAATTTGGGCTGAATTTCTCCATACCCAACCAAGGGATGATTACAATGGTATTCCTTAACATAGCATACCATTTGAATATGATGCTTCTAACTTATTGACAAGTGACCCCTCCTTGAACTTCCCTAACACTTCAAAAGACACAAGAGGGTTACCAAGGTTGAGGTCAGGTGCTCATGGGCATATGTTGACCCTTTCTAAGCCCAAAGGCAGAAAGAAGGCAACATCATTGGTGACGCTAAAGGGTTGACCCGCCTGTTGGTCAAGAGGACCTAGGATCTCTTGTATATCAGTCGTGTTTTAGATGAAAGACTCTTTGATTGAATGAACACCTCATGATCAACACCTTATTTATCTTAAGGACTATAACAGATCTATAAGACACATAACATGACACAAGAAACACAACAAGGAAGAAACAAAAACACAAACAAAACAAGCTACTAACAAAGCATGTGCCACAACACTTGGAAGAAAAGGAGACCTAACTACTATGTATAAAGATGGTGTGCTTTCTTAATAACAATACTTAAGGACCACCCCACTGATAGGGATAGGGAGTTCCTCACCATTTAGCCTTGACACCTAGAAAGCATTATGCTCTTTGTAGCTGGTAATAATATATGGTCCACTCCAAAGACTATCAAACTTTGAGTGCTTACCTAGTTTAACACCATCTTCATCCCACTTAAGCACAATGTCACCTTGTTGAAAGGTCTTTGAATAAGCTCTCTTTTCAAATGACCTCTTGATCTAATCTTGATGGGACCACATGGCATGTATAGCATCATATCTTGTCTCTTCTATCTCCCTCAATTCATTCATTCTCACCTCCATAACATCATTTTACATGAGTTTAAGTTGATGTGTGAGCTCTAAAGTTGGTAGTTCAAGTGATATGGGCAGCCTTGCCTCTTTTCCATATACAAGGAGGTATGGTGAATGACCAATATCACTTTTGAAAGTAATCCTATCTACGCATAAGGTTGTCCTTAGTTTGGTATGCCACTCCCTCTAATTGTTATCCATAGTTCTCCCTATGATTCTAATTATATTCTTATTGGTAGACTCTACAAGTCCATTACCCTGTGGATAATAGTTGGAAGAAGTACTAAGGTATATGCCATGGTTAAGATCCCATTCACTCACACTTATAATAATGAATGCTAGTGCATTTTTTGATATGATGGTGGAGGGAATCCCAAATCTGGTTACTAGGTTGTCATAGAATTCCAAAACTGAGTTCTCATTCACTTATTTAAGTGTTATTGTCTCCACCCACCTAGTGAAGTAGTCTATGGTACTGAAGACCAGCTTGTGGCTTGTAATAGATGGAGGATGTATCATACCTACAAAGTCTAAGCCCCACTACATGAAGGGTTGCTCCACTTGGATAGGTTTGAGGGGAAAGGAAACTAGTCTTTATTTCTCATGTGTACATAGTACATTTTTTTCACCTCCTCACCCAAGCATGGAAGTTTTTGAACAAACTTGGACAAAAATAGCCTACTCTTATGATCCTTGCTATTGTAGTCTTGGCTGCAAAGTACCCTCTTGTAGGCCCATCATGAAACTGGTCTAAGAGCTTGTCGACTTGGCTAGTTTCTACACACCTTAAGAGCATGCCACAAAGATCCTTTTTGTAAATCACTCCATCAATCAAGACATAAGGAATTGATTGCATCATGTAGTACCTTATTATTGTACTATTTAGGCTTATAAGACATTTTACTGCTTGAAGGGATCTCACCATGTTTTGAGTCCATCTAGAAGGAGATGTAGGTGTAACTACTTGGTGATCAACTTACATTGCCAAAACCACTTTTTTGTCTTCCTTCACATATGATACCAATTTTTCACATAGTTCTCTACCCTTTACCAACTTGGTGACCTTCACTTCTATGTCATATTCCATGCATCTAGTCACCCAACCTGCTCTCTTTTCACTCAAGTCCCAATTAAGAATGAATTCCTTGATGATAGGGTGAACCACCATGACATAGATCTTGTTATTAAACACCATGTGTCTGAATTTTTTGAGACCTCTCATGATTAAAAACACATAATTTTCTAAAAATGTATACCTCTCTTCATACTCCTCTAATTCTTGACTAAAGAAAGCTATGGGATGCTCAAGACCCTCATTGTTTTGTAGCATAAACATGGCATAAATAGTATCATTAGTTAAGAATGCATACAATAATAAGTCCTTTGAGAAATTAGAGTTGAGGAGGGTGGGAGTTTAGGCAATAACATGCTTTATGGATTAAAATCTTCTCTTTCCCTCTTTAGTCCATGTGAAATCCTTATGTTTCTTGAGCATGAAGGTTAAAGGCCTTACCAACTCAGAAAACCCAGGGATAAACCTCCTGATGATGTTGATTTTTCTAAAAAAACTCTGTAATCCTTTCTTGTGTTTCGGCAGTGATAAAGAAGGATTGCACCTATCCTCTCAGGATCTATAAAAAGGCCTTCTTTGGACACAATATGGCCTAGAAGTCTGTCCTCATGGACTACAAAAATAAATTTCTAGGATTCAAGGAGACCACATACATCCTGCACCTATCAAATATTAGCCTCAAGTGTATCAAGTGATCTTTGGGGTCCTTAGAAAAGACTGTGATGTCATCAAGGTAGATGAGCACCATTTCATTGATGAGTCTTTGGAAGGCTACATCCATTTCCCTTTGGAATGTGTCCCTTGCATTGGATAGCCCAAAGAGCATCTTCTTGTAGGCATAAGTGCCCCACTTGGTTGTGAAGGCAATCTTGTGTTGGTCCTCCTTCACTAACACCTGATTATACCCTAAGTATCCATCAAGCAAGGAAAAAAACTGTGACCCTACAACCTTTTAGAGAATCTAAACCATGGATGGCAAGGGGTAGTGGTCTTTTAATGACACCTTGTTGAGATATTTGAATTCTACACATTACCTTATCTCCCCATTCTTCTTCCTTATAGCCACAAGATTAGCCACCCATAAAGAGTGTTTGATGGGGAAGATGATGCTGGATTCTATGAACTCTGTCAATGCTTTCTTCATGAGGATCTCAATCTTGGGGTTGACAAATCTTTTTTTTTGTCTCACAGGCTTAGTACTTGACTCCAACTCTATGGTATACTGAGCTGAACTAGGGTCAAACCCTTTCAAGACATTTTACTCCCAAGCAAATATGTCTATAAATTCTTGACATAACTCTATGAAGGCTACCTTCTCGTCCTTTGTTGATATACTAAATTTGTCTTTCATTAACTAATCATCTTCATTGAATATATTTTCAAAGGTTACCAATCCCTTAGGTAACTTGTTTGTCCTCAATTGGAAAATTTGATCACCATACTATTGTTGCAATCTTCCTTGGTTTCTTGAGCAAAATTTTACCTCCTACTACAAGAAACATGCTATTTACTTATCATTTTCAAAGACCTGCCAGCTAACCTCATTATTAGGGACTGAAGGCCTATATACTATCTTGATTTGAGATTTCTCTTTGATGTCCTTGAATCCACTTGGAATATCATACTATGCTCATATAGCTGCCAACTGTTCTATGTGTTGATTGGCCTCTTTTTGGATTAAGTGAATGTCAAAGGCTTCAAAGTCTTTTAAGAGGTCCTAAACCCTATGCTTGTATGCCTTCAAGAGTGGATTATTGACTGCATTCTGACCTCTCACTTGATGCACTACTAACTCACTAACTACCATGGCTTGTAGGAGCTTAATACCTCTCTTCCTTGCCCATTGTAGCCCATGGATGAGGGTCACATACTCTACTATGTGGCATGTGTAGCTAAATTGAAACCTCAAGGTAGAAAAGTATCTTTGTTTATAAGGAGAGACAAGCATGACACCTACCCCACTTCCATTCTTGGACCTAGAGCCATCAAATAACAAGCTCCATAATCCATCATGATCTTGGCTTGGGTTAGTGAGAGTTGGTATGACATGCTCTTCCTCATGCATATAATATACCCCCAAACTTGCATCTTCAATGCTCTTGTATAAATCATAGCCATGGTTATCTACCCCCCATTCACCAAGAATCAAATCTGATATACCTTCAAATGGTTCAATTGTCTCTTGATCATTGGGGTGTTCATCTTCATCTATAAGAGTGTAATTGACATTAGAAAAATTAGGCATGTAGGGCTCTAAATGGAACCTAGAGATAGACTCAGACCTTATGGTGACCTTTATTCCATACCTGGTCCTAAAGACCATATAAGACTAGTCAAAAGATAGATAGCCCCTTATCTTGGTAGTGAAATACCTAGATAAACATAAGATAAAGTAAGGACGAAGGTCAACTACCACCACATCTTGGGATATAGTATAATTAGGATAAGCAACCAAGATAATTTTTAGATCCTTATGTATACTGATAGTATTAGTAAGAGACCTATCTAGTTGTAAGACCCTTTTATAATTAGGTTCATATTTTAACCCCAACTTATCTGCTATAGACTTAGGCATGATAGAAGTACTCGCCACACTATCTATCATACAATTGTGTACTAAGGAATCACCTATAATGATAGATAGATAGATAGAAAGGAGGGGGATTGTTTACCTTGGATGCTTGAGACTCATGAGGCTGATTGTTATTGGCTAGGATTGCACCCACCTTTTTTGCCTACTTGTCCAAGATGTGGAGTTTGGATAGTTCTTCTTGGAAAAGATATTTTTGTCCTAAAATGAGAAATGTGTCCCATATAGGTATGGTGACATGATCCTTCTTCATCTGGTCCATCATTATGATGTGAGAGATAACAGCCTTTGATTGCAATTTAGGAACAATAGTACCACTTAGAGCTTGGGTGAATTGGGGTATGAATGGACCTCTATAATTTTACCCTTTCCCATCTTGAATTTTTTGAGTTGGTGGAGTCTTAGGGGCTACATGTTTTCCACTAGCCTCTTGATATGTTTGAAATGATGGGGGAGCTATTCTCCTAACTTATAAATCATCACCATCTACTTTTTTTAGCCCTTGTATGGGCTGCAACAAGACTATCCACCTTGGTTGCACCTCTAAGCTTATTGGTTGCACATTGTTCAAAATAATGTTCTCCTTCTTAGAAGTTGACAAAAGTGGTTTCTAATGGTGCTTTGCTCCCACTCATTCCTTGTTGGTTTGGCATTTTAGATTGAGTCATGAGGGGAGTCTCTCCATGTTTCATAGAAGGACTTACTTTATGTTGTGTAGGAGGTTGATTGCCTTGCATAGGAGGAGTTTGATTCTGCTGCATAAGAGAGGTTTGACAAGTATCTCCACTTGGATTGATTGACATCTCACATGATTTACCCCATTGTGTGGATCATTGACCTTATTGAGCATAGTAGTTTTGAATTAGAACTAGTGTTCTAGAAGTGCTAGGAAAATTGGGACTTTAACTACTATAGGGCCTTTCTTGAGTGATCTACCCTTGACCTTATGGATTAGGTTGATATGGAGGCATGTTGAATTGATAAGGCTAATAGGGAGATTGATAGGGTGCTTGGTATAGTCTATGAGGTGGAATTTGTTGCCTCTCCAAGGCCACTATCTTGTTGCTTTGTGCCTTGAGCAATCCTTCAATCTTACCCACTCCATCCACTTGATTAAGATCTACTTGATCATGATTAGTTAACATTAGTTGAGGATTAATGGTAAGAACATGAGGTTGTATATCTGTGAACAAATGCATGATGGGACTTGGGGTAAGATTGAATGCCTGTATTAGATAGTTTTATGCCCTTATTGTTACTTCATAGGCATCAGGTAGTGTGTTCCCTCCCATGGACTATATCATGATTGCTACATCATAATTAAGGGATCTCAAATAGCATAAAAAGGAATAGTTAGGAGTAGGTTTCAATACCATTGGGATCCTATCCCAAGTATTCTGAAACCTATAGTTGAAGTCTACCATAAATCCTTGAGGAGCCCTTTTGATTGTGATCAATTGTTCCATTAGAGACAAATGGTCACTCCTATCCTCAAAATGCTTACAAATATGTTCCCCAAACTCATCCTAGGTGTTGATAGAAGCAGGTGGTAGACCTATATACCATTAAAGTGTCTTACCTCTCAAACAAGTAGTTAATGACCTCATTGCCACATTTTCTTAGGTCTCATTGTGAATTGAGCAAAAGTTGTCTATGTCTATAATGTGTTCAATAGGAGTGGTAGAGTTTTCTCCTATGAAGTATGGAAGGCTCTTAAGTGTAATATAAGGGATATCATCAAATTGGTTCAAATTTAGAGGGGTGCCACCTTTGAAGGGCATAAAAGCCTGGTTTCTAGACTTAGCCATTGGAGGTGTAGGTGTTGTAACAGTCCTTTTAGGAGTTGGGTTAGGAGAATTAGGGGGTGTAGGATTAGGATTAGACTTAGGATATGTTGGAAATATTTTCATTGATGTCAAAGGTCTAGCATTATTGGTGATAAATGCCCCATAGCATTTAATGGTGTTTTTAATGTTCATATCTTGGCTAATGTGTGTTAATATTTATTCAATAATAACGAATATATTTTTGGTTGCATAAAGTCAAAAGAGGGCCCATGGATAAGTCAAAGAGTCATGGGGTAAAGGCAAAAGAAGAATAAGATGCTTTACCATGAAGAGTCATCTTAAGGAATTCAAAAGGTCACCAAGACAAAGACAAAAGGGGAAAGGATGAATTTGCTCATGAAGGGTCACTATGTGACTTTTCAAATGAAAGGATACGAAGGGTCATGCAATTTTGGTTCCATTTTCCATGTGAATTGAAAGGTCACAAAGGGTGAATGTCAAAGGTACTTTTTTAAGCTATAAATAAAGGCTTGAGAAGCCATTTTTAATATGTGGAAGAGAGCATGGTTTGAAATTGTTATATCTAGCTTAGAAGAGCAAAGGAGAGAAAAGAAAGAGATATTATAATGTGCTATCATTTTTTAAAGCAACATTGAGAGATAGTTATGCGGTATACACAATAAGGGTTGGTGCTCATGAATTAGTTGTTGTGTTGGTGCTCAACAAAGGGGCTGGTGCTCCTACAAGTTGGTGCTTGCGAATATTGTAGTGTGAGTTGGTGCTCATTCATATACTTGACATTGTTCTCCATGGTTTTTCCCACTTTGGGTTTCCACGTTAAAATATGGTCTCTCTCTCTCTTGTGTGGTGTTTATTATTTTAGTTTTATTGCATATCTTAAATGTATGGTTAAGTGGAATTTGATTAAGTGAAAGTTTATAAGATATATGATATACTGATTCACCCCCCCTCTCAATATAGCCCATGCTTAACAATTGGTATCAGAGCAGGTTCTTTTAGAAAGAGTTTAATAGCTTGAAGGTAGATCAGGGAAAGCATGATGGCTGGATCATATAGAGATATTTATACAACTAAGGCACCTTTGTTTGATGGGTCAAATTATGCTTTTTGGAGCATAAGGATGAGGACTTACTTGATGTCCCTTAGATTTGACATTTAGCAAGCAGTGTTGGAGGAATATGAAGAGCCACAAACACTTGTAACTACTCTGAAAAAAAAAGAAGGCAATTAAAAATAATGCTAAAGCTTTAAATGCTATTTTTTGTGGTTTATATGAATCAAAATTTATTAAAGTTATGCAATGTAAATTTGCTCATGAGACTTGGGTAAAGCTTAATAATATTTACAAAGGTGATGAAAAGGTTCAGCGAGCTAAGCTTTAGACTTTTAAAAGATAATTTGAGAGTTTGAAGATGGAAGAGAAAGAAAATACAAGTTATCTTTTACGAGTTGATCAAATAGTAAATCAAATTCAAATTCTTGGAGAAAAATTAGAAGAGTCAACATTAGTACAAAAGGTTTTGAGATCTCTACCAATGAGATATGATGCAAAGGTTTCAGCAATCGAGGAGATGAAGGATCTTGCCAAGCTAAAGATGGATGAACTACATGGTATTCTTACAACATAGATCTTTTCATTCATAAACCAAAAAGGGGCAGAGGTAAATATCAAGGAAAATTACCATTTAAATGTTTTAAATATGGTAAGATTGGACATTTTGTAGATAGATGCCCAGATAAGAATAATGATGATAATGAAGAAGGAAAGTCTACATACAAGAAATACTTCAAAGGCAAATACAAGAAGAGACTCAAGAAGAAGAGTTTATATTCTAAAGATCTTAGCTCAATTGAAGATAGTGGAGTTAGTGACTCAGATGAAGAAGAGGATCTATTCATGACCATACATGAATATGCCTCTGCAAGCCAAAGTATAGATGATCAAGAAGAAGAACATGATGAAAATGAGGATGAAGCCAAGGTAAATCTGGAAGGAGAACTCATTTGTGCCTTAGAAAAATTAGAAGCTGTTGAGAAGAAGAATCAAAGATTGAAGCACCAAATTGACAAAAATGAAAAGGAGTCAAAGGAAATAATTAATGATCTACAAGCACACTTTGAAGAAGTTAAAAAGAATGAAAAATATCTAACACACAATAGCAAAAATTAAGTAAAGAATGTGAAAGGTATGTTATTGAAATCACCTCTTTAAAAGAAGATATTGAGAAAGCAGTCAGTGATTCAAAATTTGAGGATATCACTAACATGTTGAATAAGATATTGGAAAGCCAAAAGGTAATATCAGATAATACAAGTAAGAGATTTGAAAGGAAAAAGATCTATGTTAAAGCTCTTACAAAAGAGAAAACAGAAATGGAAGAAGTGAAAAATATAGATGACATCTCAAACAAAGAAGGCTGGAAGGAACACAGCTATAAAATACAATCAGGACAGAGATACACAAACATGTTTTATTTTCATGGTTATTGTTTTTATTGTAATGGATATGGTCACAAGAAAATAAAATTTCAGAAAAGAGCTAACAATTTTAGACATAAGGAGAAGGAAACTCATGCAGAGTCTAGCAGAGGCTACAACTTTTGTGCTCCTCTATCATGCTTTGATGAAGAAGCCATAATATGTTACAAGTGCAATAATTTTAGACACATACCCTACCATTGTAGAAGTGTGTTTAAGTCAATCAAGAAAGACTAAAGTTTCAAGGTTCCATTCATCAAGAAGAAGGTTCAAACATGTTCATGGCAGAAAAAACAACTTGAAGATTCTATGTTAGTTCAGACAACTTTGCATGCAAGAAATGAAGAACAATCATGGCTCATTGACAATGGATGTTCGAGGAACATGATAGGAGACAAGAGAAAGTTCATAAATTTAAACAAGATCAATGGTGGCATAGTGAAATGCAGAGACAAAACCACTACCAGGATAGCTGGAAAAGGTACTTTGAGTTTGGATAATGGTAGAACCAAGACTAAGAATGTATTATATATAGAAGGTCTTAAGCATAATTTGTTGAGTGTAAGTCAAATATGTGATCAATGATACACATTAAAGTTTTATGCAGAAGGTTGTGATATTAGAAGAAAATATTCAAATGAGTTAATTGTAGATGCTCATAGGATAGGAAACAATTTATATGTGTTATCAGATATCTTCATAAAGGCACGATCAAAGGACACATTCAAGAATTTGCAAGAGAAGTTGGGAGTAATTTATTTTACTTCCTGCCATTGAGAATCAACACCAGCTAAGGGGGAGTTAAGTGTTAGCTCCAAGATATGCCTTTTGCCATTGATGTCAAAGGGGGAGAAGTGCATAAATAGGTACAGGTACAGGAACATGTATAGGATGATATAGTAAGGGGGAGTTACTATATGTTTTTTAGTTTGGCTATATATGTAGGTTGGCCTATGCAATACAGGTTTTAGGATGTGGCAGTTTTAGTTTGAGGTTGCCATCAATGACAAAGGGGGAAATTGTTGGAAATATTTGCATTGATGTCAAAGGTCTAGCATTATTGGTGATAAAGGCCCAATAGCATTTAATGGTGTTTTTAATGTTCATATCTTTCTTAACACGTGTTAATATTTATTTAATATTAACAAATATATTTTTGGTTGTATAAAGTCAAAAGAGGGCCCATGAAGAAGTCAAAGAGTCATGGGGTAAAGACAAAATAGGAATGAGATGCATTTTCCCATGAAGAGTCATCTTCAGGAATTCAAAAGGGGAAAGAACGAATTTGCTCATGAAGGGTCACCATGTGAATTTTCAAATGAAAGGATATGAAGGGTCATGCAAGTTTGGTGCCATTTTCTATGTGAATTAAAAGGTCACAAAGGGTGAATGCCAAAGGTCATTTTGTAAGCTATAAATAAAGGCTTGAGAAGCCATTTGTAATATGTGGAAGAGTGCATGGTTTGTAATTGTTATATCTAGCTTAGAAGAGAAAAGGAGAGAAAAGAAAGAGATATTATAATGTGCTATCATTTGTTAAAACAACATTGAGAGATAGTTGTGTGGTATACACAATAGGGGTTGGTGCTCACGAATTAGTTATTATGTTGGTGCTCAACAAAGGGGTTGGTGCTCTTGCAAGTTGGTGCTTACGAATATTGTAGTGTGAGTTGGTTCTCATCCATATACTTGAGATTTTTCTCTGTGGTTTTTCCCACTTTGGGTTTTCACATTAAAATCTAGTGTCTCTCTCTCTCGTGTGTGGTGCTTATTGTTTTAGTTTTATTGCATATCTTGAATGTATGGTTAAGTGGAATTTGATTAAGTAAAATTTTATAACATATATGATATATTGATTCACCCCCCCCTCTCAGTATATCCCATGCTTAACAAGATATCTATTTCTCCTAGCAAAGTCTAAGGGTAACTCAACAAACTCAGTCTCCTTACCTTTTGATGAAGACCTTATGACCACTTTTAGCATGAAATTTGATTGTAAATCTGCCACTAGAGTGTTTGAAGCTCCTTGATATCATCAGATACGTCAAGTATTTGTTTCAATTTGCTTGAATCCTATCTTATTGGGCATGCCAAAAATTATTATCAGTCTAGATTTCACCCTTGAGGCAATGGTGTTTTAAGCCTGCCTCATCCAGTTGATACAATGGGATCACCTCTAGGTGTGGGTGGCTTAATTGATGAGGTGAACCTCTAGTTTTGGGGCTAGCTCTCATGGTACACAAATTGTAGCTCAAGTATTAAAACCTATTGATTTACTGATGAAAAGGGATGGTGGAATGATTGAAGTAAAACCTAAGTTGAGGTAATTGATGCACGAACATGTGTTTTATCCACTCTAATTGACCTTTCAACAACACTAATGAACAAGACAAGGACTAGTAATTGAACCACTCTTTCCATAGGCTTCTAAGCATTAATGTTTCACATAGAGGTTGCATTATATGATCAAAAATTGAAGGTAATGAATATAAGGTTTGCTCCAAGACACTTACCAATCAAATTTCACTCCCAACTCAACCACTGATGCCTTCACACACTATGTGACTTGCATAGAATAATTTACTACTATCTAAGTGAGGCAAGGACTTGTAACAGGTGAGAAACCTACCACTTATGCAAATTAAACAAGCATGAAACACCCTACTAGTATAGAGAAGCTGAAATAGTCCTTATATTAGTTCAAGAGGTTACATGATACAAATTTGGGCATAATTTCACCATAACCAGCCAAAGGATGATTACAATGGCATTCCTCAACATAACACACCATTTGAACATGTTGCTTCTAACTTGTTGACAAGTGATCCCTCCTTTAATCTACAATGGTTTATTCATTTTATTAGTGAACCTTCCCTAATTGATTCTCTTATTTACCTACATATTGAATTTCATTTTGAGTTGAACCTAGCCCCATGGTTCTTGGTTCTCTCTATTTTTTCTACTTAATTATTTAGGTTAGTACAATGTGTAATTTACCACGCGTTCATGAGGGTTGGGGCATGTTTCCTTCCCAATGAAAAATCTTGCATATATTCATAATTTTGGGGCATGATCACTCCAACTCTTCAATGTTTCAACAAGGAAGCATCATCTCCAACAAATTACAAGGGAAGCATGGCTTTCACCAATACCTAGGTGTACTATAACCATTGCTCTTTTAATTTTGAATTTCAAATTTCACATAGGGACATTAACAACTTCATTCTCATTGAAAGTTACATGGAGAAAAGTTATACATTTAGATCTATCTCCCAAAAGGCAAAGTGTGTTATACACACTCAGTTATAGCTTATCATTTTACTCTAACAATTCCATTACTAGAATAAAAGGGAGGAATTTGTAGATATTAAAATCTAGTCTTCAGTAATTGAAATTGAAAATCATGACACACATTTAACATGCATGACTTGAGTACCCAAATAAGGTCCTAGTTCACCATCCTCTCACACTTGCATGTTATCTTATGAGTCAACCCTTCAATTATATATATATATATATATATATATATATATATATATATATATATATATATATGTATATGAACCTCATTATCTATTTAAAACCTAATAAATATCTTGCAAAAACATCTCTAGACTCTTAGAGCATTCCACATATACAAATGTCATTTTGGATGGTTAAAATCATTATCACCAATCGACAATGACTTGAACTAGTCATAAATGTCTCACTCCCAACAACAAAAACTTTCTAGAATCAAACCCATCATTAGGGTTGACCTATAATATTAGCGTGTCAATGTCATGAGAAATTATTCAAATGGATCCATATATAAACAAATCAAGGTCTCACTCAAAAGGGATTTGGCATCTATCTAGCACTTATTAGTGATAGATCTATACACTATTGCACACTAAGCAAATCTACCATGTTTTTCATAATTTTCATATCTATCGCTAAGAGCAGTCACAATCCATGTTTAAATCACTCAAAAGCTAGGTCAAATCAACCATTATCAAGTACCAAATCTAATTATTAGTTACATACACATAACAAAGGAGCACTATTGCACAATCACACTAGGTAGGAGAACTACGTGTGGCGTGATTTCCCTTGTTGGCATATTGGATACATAGGCATCAAATAATCATCAGGAAGGATTCATTGGAGTTAATACAACCCATTACACTTCCTCCATTTTTTAAGGTTACTATCCCTCACAAACACATCTAGGATTTTAAGACAAAGAAGGTTAATTTCTAGATTTTTTTAAGATTACAAAAACAAAGTAATCAAAGATAGTCATAGGGGATTGTACAATCAGTGTGTCTCACTTTCATGCAAGTTAGTACCAACTTGTAGGTTAGTATCAACCAACAATACTAACCTGATCATGTGAAACAAACCCTAGTGTAGACAACAACTTGGTTCCTGAACCGAGTGAACTAGAGGCATATTTTTCCCTAATTTCAACTTTTAGAATACAGTCATAGTTAGACAGTCAATTAGAAAATCTAAGTATAATGATCTATTTATTGCTTTCCATATCTAGCATATGCCCTTATCAAATCAGAATTATAAATTGTTAATCATTTGCATCATATGTATGTTTGAATGCCATATCTAAAATCTGAATTTTATTTCAAAGTTTTATCTTAATTAGATTAATCTAGCTCATTAATCTAAATTAGGGTAAAATAGTTCCATGTCCACCAGCAATCCGAATAATAGTTGGTTATGTACAACTTCTTCATACAATTGAAATGTTTGATAAAATGATTCATAAAAATTTTGTTCACGTGGAGTGTAATCATAATTAGGAGTTATATTTACATTTTTTATTTCCTTATTTCATGAATTTTACTTTGCAATGATTATGCCAAATAAATTTTTGAATTAAATTTCATATGCACATGCATGCACACGCACACACGCACACACGCGCACGTGCACGCACGCACACACACACACACACAAATTTAAATTAACCATCCACATATATAAATATGTATATATACATACATATAAATTTAAATTAACCATCCACATATATAAATATGTATATATACATATATAAATTTTAAAAAAAATTATGTGTGTGTGTGGGGGGGGGGGGGGGGGTGGCTAGAATTAAATGGTACATTTGTCATTATATTGTGTTGTTAGACTAGTTATCCTCCATTAGCTTTTACGACAATGATATGAGATGTCCAAATTAACATAAAACATCAAATTGATAGGATCCTTTTTATTGAATATATACATTGGAGGTTATACCTTGTAATGCAATCTATACTGATCACCATTGCTATAGAGGATCAAATCGTCAACCTCTATTTTGTGTTTTACATGTATTTTAACTTTTGGTTGATATCTTTGAAATTTTTGATGGGTTTTCTTGGAGTAGGAATATACATACATACATATACATATGGGTTTACCTAGAGCAGGTATATACATGCATGTATGCACGCACACATGCATGCGTGTGCATGCACATAGACACACATGGAATCTAATTTGGATGAACAAGATTAATTAGAGAATCATAGAATAGTTTTAACGGATAATGAAATAAATGATAGTCAATGGGAGATACATTGGGAATAATGGTTCATTTATTTATTTATTGTATCCATGCTTGGAAGTAAGTGGTACAGATGCCATTACATTGTGCTCTCAAAGCAGTTGTCCTCCATTGGTGATTTGTATGGTGATGTGAGGTGTCCATATTAATATAAAGCATAAGATGCTTAGGGTCCTTTCTGTTGAATTTATACATTGGAGTTGCCCTAGGTTTCTATTACTCTAATTTGAGGGTTCTATTGACATGACCATATACCCTTGATGCATCATATTTGTTAGATTTGTTCCATGGACCCTAAAACCTAGGATCATTTGTTATTTAGATGTTCTCCTTATAGTTCATGATCAGGGGACGATTCTTTTGCATCTTTAGATACTCATATAACTCTCTCCATATCTTCATGGTTTATGAGGACCATAAATTATTAGCACTTTTCTTACGAGAGATATTTGATCTTTGCCAATTTTTGGCCAAAGAGTTTCTTTTATAATACTCTACATCTAAAAGGATCGTTACTTTCATTCACCCCATTTCTTCCTCAAAATTAAGCATAAAGTGATCTCATAATAAACTTATAGATATAGTGAGATTTGTGAAGTATCAAAATATATAATTTGTTCTTATATACTTTCTCTTCTATACATATTTTTATTAGTTTGGAAGGGATTACTATTGGCTTCAATTGACTTTAATATCTGATTAAACCATGTATTGTGTACTAATCAAATAACATTATTTTGTGTACATTGAAATATTTAAACCTTTTTAATAAATAATTTGCACATTTCTTAACAACATTTATTTTTAAAAATATCATTTATCTATGTTCTAATTAGTGGAAAGTCTTGGATTGGAATGTTATTAACTCATCCAAAATTGTTTACATCATGAATAGTAGTGATATTTGTCCCCTCCACCATTCTCTATTACTGTTAGTGACATTGAAACAATAAAATAATCAGTTCATAGCTAGCCATTGGGGCTCAATGTACATGCTTGAGGATTGTTAAATGAAAATTCAGTTTTTTTTCATATTTGGCATCATGTAATGGAAAAATTGTGATATGATTGAGAATTATTGTCGATGTTTTGAGTTACCTCTTAGGTTCGTCATCAAGATAATAACGATGCGGAGAAGAGTCTCACACGCTAACTTGAATAAACACATGAAGTAGTGTAGAAACAAAGATACAAAAATGACATAACGTGTTAATAACTTTCAATTAATGGAAGCCAAAACCGACTAAATAACAATATCATCTTGATTCAGAGATATTTTTTGTTTTTAATAATTTTGATTAAACCATCTTCTTAAACCAATTGTCAACTTTTGCCAAAAATTTTATCTCTATAAAATTAATAAAATATTTAGTAATGTGATAATGCTTATTCTAACTTGTAAATTCTACTATGTCGAAAATCAACATTATGCTCTTTAATCCTTATTTTTTAAGCTAACGTCAACAACAGTAACAGGGATAAATCTGTCCCACTACCTAGTTAATGAACGTTAGATTTCAGAAAGCGAAGCAATTTCACTAACTGTAAGTGTCATGTTTTTTGTTTTTTTTTTTTTTTTTTTTTTTTTTTTTTTTTTTTTTTGTGGTGGGGGTTGGAATATTAACCCAGGGGTTTAGCTCGGTGATATTTCTCAAGAACAGTATGACCTCGGGGAAAATAAATGCATATAATTTCTCAGTTATTGCATCAGCAGCTTCTTAGCAACTGGGTAAAAACTTATCTTAGACTATTTATGTCTTTATCGTTTCTTGTTCTGTCAAATTCAGCATGTCATTGATGCAGAGACCAAGAGGTTTTAAAACCATGCAAAGAGTAGAAAGTGATTGAATCAGCAGGTAGTTCCATCTCAAATTAATTGCAAAAAATGGTAATTACAAGCTAAGCCTAAAAAAATTGAGGGGTTTTTGATTGGTGTATCATGTCTGTGAAATCAAAAGTAATGTATAAAAATCAATATTAATAATTACAAAGAATCTAATCATTTTTGGTTAAGAGCAATCTCAAAATAATATTGATAATTTAACTTCTTTATTTTTTTCAAACATATTGTAATTGTTTCAATCTTCTGTGAATATGCATTTCAAAACTTTTTTATTGAGCTTTTGACTCATAAAATTGCTCAGCACTAATCATTTTTTTCTGGGGGTGTAATATAACTGTTCATAAATAGTTGTTCTTTTTTTATTTGCAGTGTTCTACTTTTTTCAGTTTAAGAGCACTCACAAATTTGAGGGACACAATTGAATGCCATGTTGATAATTGTACTTGAAGCTGGTTAGGCTTTATTTGGTTATACAAGTATAAATTTATATACAATTAATAGTTCTATGCAATTAAAATGCTCTAAGGTGTTTATAATGATTTTTTTCATAAAATGCGTGATCAATTTCAATTCTCGGGCATAGTAATTCGGAGTCATCTAAAATGAGAGGCAAGTTAGGGTGAATTTTTGTTTTGATGTTATTTTGCATACATTTTAAGATTTTGAATTATTTTGTGCACCTTGGTTAATTTGATAATTGTGTTCTATTTTATTTGATGGTATTAAGATTTATAGGGGTTTTTTTCTATTAAAATATGTAATCAATTTCAATTTTGGAAAATTTCTAGTTATTTTAGAAGTTAGGTTGATTTTATTCTATTTTGTTTTTTATTTTTTTAATACATTTTAATATTTAGAATTCTTTTGTGTTTTAGTTATCCTTCCACTTACTGTAAACTTGATGTAGATTTTTGACACAGTCCACGTGCTTTGGGATCTACATTATTATGGGCCATGCAAGCTTGTCTCCAATAGTTCTTATGGTGATTGGAACCCACGTCTTCAATGTATACTTGCCTAATTAGATTGAAGTGTTTTAAAGCTTAAGAACATAGATAACATACCTAGTTCCCTCTCTGGTGTTATGAAACATACAAAGAGGCTATCTCATGCCATATCAATGAATGATTTTATAAGGCTTTCTTTCTAAACATATTCTCTTCAACAACATATTAAATCATAGTTTGTTTTGTTGAATATTTGTAGAAAATAAAGAAACAGAGCTCCAATTTTTGAATAGTTTTGGGATTGAAGAAAATATACATAACATTTTACATTGAAATGATTTTTAAAAAAAAGGACATGTTGACACTTGGATTCACACCCTTGAGGAGATGTTCAACTCTCCTCATCCAAGTGGCACAATGAAAACATCTCTCTTGCTATGGGTGACAATTTCACTGAGATGAATCTCTAGATAAGGGGCTAGCTCCCCTTGATGCACCTTTAAAGCTCACTCTCTAACTTATCAATTGGATATGAAAAGGGATTAAGAAAAATGACTGAGAAACCAAACAGTGATGCGCCAATTTATAATTTCCTCCCAATTGACTGAAACTACCACTTAGAGACAAACAAAGTGTTTCTCAACAAAACTCACAACTTAGGATTCATTGTTACATAAATGTTTCATATGCTAGATTTGAGAAGGTATATGATTCTTAAGAAGGGAATGAATGATTCCAAAGAGGGATACAATCATGGACCACTTATAGAATATCTATAAACTTAGAAAAGAATACTATCAAAGACCTACAATAATCTCTTTTTTGCAAATGGTAAACCATCAAGAGTACAAACTAGAAAAGGCAATCTTTCACTAGACTAGACCAACAAGATTCAAGTCATTACTCAATATTGTAGCATATGAGTGGAAACAACACTTGTATATTTATTCAAGAGTTATTCAAGTATAAATCTAGCTAGAGTTTTCCCAATAACCAGTGGAGGCTGCTAAAACAAGCCAAAAGAATGCATATATATAGCTTTTGAGAGAGAGGTCAAACCAAGGAAGTTCAAGAGTCACTTAGACATGTGTCCATATGTGAGAATCAGTTACAATTGTATGTGAAAGAGGAGTGAGGTGAGTCATGCCATGTTAGGAGGTCTACTTGTCCAAAACAAGTCATGAGAATGGTGAAAAGTGGCATAAAACCTTCAGAATTGGAACAGAAAACTGCCTACATCAAAAACAATCCATGAACATTTGAAATTGAAAATAGGAGAGTTGACACATAGCACTGCTCGATGGAAAAGGAACTCATGGAGACAGTTAAAAAATGCTCCTTCTAATTGTCAATCATCCTTTAGACACATGCATTTGTTGATTTCATGGAAGCTCTTTGATTTGGTTAGCTGCCTGTAATGACTTGAACCATCATCGAGTCCATTCTTTGCTTGGTTTGTCTATGCCAAATGCTCAAGGTCCTGCCATTTTTTTACTTCCACATTTGCCCTCAGGTTCCTATCAAATCTTTTGACACCAATGGCTAGTTCCTACAGTTTGAAGTTAACATTTGTCGGCTATCACTCTTCAGGTATTTCTTTTGGACATGTGTTTCCCTCAAACTTCTATTTCCCTTAGACAATCTTTCTGAAAGATTTCATTCCTTGGACACTTTTCCATGGTCACTTTATTTCAGATCTTTTCTCATTTTTGTCTCAACATTTTTCCCAAAATAATTCATTCAAGTTTTTTCTTGGTAATTCTTGCAGACAATTTTCTCGAATAATCTTTTAGGCCTTTTGTTTCCTTTGTATCAAATTTTTTTTTCAAAATAATTGGGATTTGACCTCTTTTCGATGTGGATGAGTTTTCTAAAAGAATTTCTCAGATAATCTTTTCGAAAGAATTCCCTCAAAATTTTTGTTTGGCCCTTCAGACTTATATCTTTTTATCCTTCAACTGAAAGAAATGGTCCTGTAGCAATCTGTAAGTGACCCTTTAGCACTTGGAAATGTCCCTTCAAAAAGTTGAAGATGAATTTTGGAACTTCTATTTGGTCCACCTTGATACCCTTCATATTTTTTGTAAAGTACCTTTCAACTCTCTGAAAATGTCCCTTTGAAAAAGTTGAAGTGACCACTTCGAAAAAGTTGAAAATGACCTTTTCAAAAAGATGGAGGTGCCCTTCGTAAAAGTTGAAGTGCCCTTCAGAAAATTTGAAGATGACCTTTTTAGCTTGAAAAGTTATCTTTCAGGGAAATTGTTTGAGACAATTCCTGACACTTGAACAAAAACCCTAGAAACAAAACCTCTAAAGGAAATAACACCTGCCCAAAATATCGAAACAAAGTCCTCGAATGAAATAACACTTGGTATTTTTGCTACAACTCAATAAGATACTCCTTCCAAAGAAAAATTATGAATATTGTACTTGGCCAAATTTGAAATATGTAAACTTGGGAGTGAAATTTGACCAACATTCTTGGCGATTCTTAGGTATGGCATACCTATTATGCCTAAGACCAATTGCATAAATTCTTTCATACCTGTCATGCATATAGGCACCCAAAATGACTTGAATAGACCTTTGGCTCAATGGACATAAGTTGGTTGATCCACACGCACAAAGGTAAAGACACACACCAAACAAAAAGAAGGAAACACAATTGTGCTACAAAACATTTATAGAACACAACAACCAAAACAAAACTAGACTAAACACACACACTTATGCTACTATTTACAAAAAAAACTTAAAAAGACTAATAGCAAAACTTCAGATGTATCCCATTCATAAGGATAGCCAATTCTTCTCCATTCAACTTAGTTAGCTAAAAGGAGTTTCATTGCTTGCACTTACTAATGATGTAAGGGCCACTCCACAAGGCATCAAACTTTGTATGTCTGCTCAGTTTTGCTTTATCCTCATCCCATTTCAGAACCAAGTCACCTTCCTTAAACACTCTTTTACTTTCTCTTTTGTCAAAGGACTTCTTTATGAGTACTTGGTGGTGTTCCATGGTCTTATGTGTGTTGTCCCTTGCTTCTTGCAGTTGCATTAATTCTGTCAATTTGATTTCCATTAGAGTATTTTCAAGTAGTTTCAGCTAATGTGTAAGTCCTAGAGCAGGGAGCTCTTGAGAGATGGACAACCTAGCTTTTCTTCCATAAACAAGCACAAAGGGAGAGTTACTAATTGATCTCTTAGGAGTAATCCTATCAGCCCATAAGGTTGTATTCAACTTGGTGTGCCATGTTCTTTGATTATTATCCAATGTCCTCTTGATGATCTTGATGAGATTTTTGTTAGTAGACTCAACAAATCCATTACCTTGAGGGTAATAGTTGGATGAGTTACTCAAGTAAACTCCATTCCTATTTGTCCACTCAAAAGTTTTAGCACCCATGAAAGTAGGTGCATTATCATAAATGATAGTATAGGGAACCCCAAATCTTTTTGTGATAGTCTCATAAAACTCTAAGATTGCATTTTTATTTTCCTCCTTCAATGCAATAACCTCTACCCACCTTATGAAGTAGTCAGTATCAGTCAATATCCATTTGTGTCCAACACTTGATAGAGGGTTGATCACACTAATAAAATCAAGGCCCCATTACATGAAAGACTGGTTTACTTGAAAAGGATTTAATGGAAGGGTTGTAAGTTTCTATTTGCATACAAAGAAGGCACATTGAGGACACCTCCTAACCCAAGAGTAGCAATCCTTGAAAAGGCTAGGCCAATAATACCCAACCCTCATTATCTTTACAGCTATTATTTTTAGGGAGAAATGACCTCCATTTACACCATTATGAAACTTTTTCAATAAGATGGTAGATTTATCATTGTCAACACACCTTAGTAGCACACCATTCACATCCTTCCGAAAGAGAATACCATCTACAAGACAATAAGGATTGGTTTACAATCTAAAATACCTTCTTTGTGTCGTGTTCAAACCATTAGGATAATCATCATTTTAGAGGAAACCAATGATATCTTGTGTCCAGCTTTGAATTGGTATGTGACCAACTGGTTGGGGATGAGCTTGATTGATCAAGACTTCTTCCTTTGGCCTTTGAAGATCTGAAACTAGATGTTCACACAACCCCTTTCCTCTTACCAAGTTTGTTACCTTGATATAACCAACATACTCCATTACCTTTATGATCCACCCAACTCTCTTCTCATTGAGGTCTTTACTTAGGAGGAACTCTTTGGTGCTAGGATGAGAGACCATGACATGTATCTTATTATTTGAAACCATGTGCTTGAAAATTTTCAAACTTCTTATCATAGCTAGAGCCTGCTTCTCAATAAATGTGTATTTGAACTCATAATCTTCCAATCCTTGACTAAAGAATGCAATGGGTTGTTCAATTTCCTCATCATTATTTTGCATAAGCATAACTAAGATTGTTTCAAGGTTAGTAAAAGTATAGCGTATGAATTCCTTGGAAAATTTTGGGTTGAAGAGAGTAGGAGATTTGGCAATTGTTTGTTTGATTGCCTCAAAACTGTTCTTACCTTCCTTTGTCCAAGCAAAATCTTGGTTCTTCTTGAGCATGGTTGTGATAGGATTCAACAAAGTAGCAAATCTTGGAATAAACCTTCTTACAAAGTTGATCTTGCCTAAGAAAATTTGCAAACCTTTATTGTGTAGAGATAAAGACAAGCCTAGAATGGCTTCAATCCTTTCAAGATCAATAGATGAGCCTTCTTCTAACATAATGTGACCCAATAACTTACCTTCATGAACAACAAAGATACATTTTTTTGGATTAAGAGTAACTCCAAACTTTCTACACTTCTCAAATACTTGCCTTAGATGTTTCGTGTGGTCATTAGCATCCTTGGAAAAAATAGTTATATCATCAAGTTATACAAGAAAAAACTCATTGATCAATGCTTTAAAGGCCATGTCCATTACTCTTTGGAAGGTAGCAACAACACTAAACAAACCAAAATGCATATTTATATATGAAAATGTTCCCTATTTTGTGGTGAATACTATTTTGAACTGATCCTCCTCATTTGCCAATATTTAGTTATAACCTAAGTGGCCATCAAGTAGTGAAAAGCGTTGAGAACCTAAAACCACTTATAAAATCTGCTCCATGGAAGGTAGTGGATAATGGTCTTTGAGTGAAACTCTATTCATATCCCTAAATTCCACACAAATTTTGATATCTCCACTCTTCTTTCGAATAGGTACAAGGTTAGCTACCCAAGTTGAGTGTTTGATAGGAAAAATAATCCTAGACTCAATCAATTTGGTGAGCATTTTTTTCATTAGTTCCTCTATCTTGGGATTGATAGGCCTTTGTTTTTGCCTAATTGATTTAGCTCTAGGTTCTAACTCAATGGTGTCATGAGCTAGACTTGGATCAAACCCTTTCAAATCCTTGTATTTCCAAGCAAATATATCATGAAATTCTTTACACAATTTAATGAAGGCTCACCTTTCAAAAAGAGGACATATCTTACCAAATTTTATAATTTTGTCCTTAAATATCAAGATTCTTTCATAGTTATCTTCCCTTGTAGACATGCTTACCCTTTCCTTCCTCCTTTGATCACCTCCATTGAACACACTCTCCAAAGTAACTAGCCCATTTGGTATCTTGTTTATCTTCAGTTGAATAACTTGTTCTTCATATTAATTGTGCAGTTTCTTTTGGTTCTTTGAAGAAACATCTGCTTCATTTTGTATGAAGTGTATAATGTGTTTATCATTCTCAAACACTTGCCAAGACACTTCTTTATCTAGAATAGAAGGTCTCATGATGACTGTCATGTGAGGTTGGTCCTTCTCTTTACTTACATCAACAACTATATCAAAGTGTGCTCTTATCATAGCCAACCTATCAACATGTTTTTTTGAGTCTCTTGGTATAGGTTGGATATTGAAAGCATCAAAGTCCTCAATTAGATCCCACACCCTATGCACGTATGACTTAAGCAAAGGGTTCTTGGTTGTAGCTTGGTTTCTCACTTGATGTATAATCAGTTCACTATCTCCATATACCTTCAAATTCTTGATTCCCTTTCTCTTTGCTTATTTGAGGCCATGATCTAAGCCTTCATATTTTTCCACATTGTAAGTACACTTAAAATGGAATCTATATGAAGAGTAATATTGGTTCTTTGAGGAAGAAACCAACATGACACCAACTCCTACCCCTACCTTGCTTCTAGAGCCATCAAAAAACATTTCCCATATCCCTTCAAGTTCAAGATCCTCATTAGTGAGTGATGGTATAGGAATGTTCTTCTCATGCATACAATATACCCCTAATTCAATTTCTTCTATGAATTCATAGGGGTCATGTTCATAAGTTTCAGTACCATACTCATCAAGAAAGAGGTAAAAAATACCTTCAAGGGGAAATGATGTTTCATCACCAATGGCACCTTCTTCTTGCTCACTAATCATATAATTTTAATTTGAATTTGTCTCCACATATGGTTCAATGTGGAACCTTGCCAAAGGTTGTGTTATTATAGTTAATTTAGCTCCATATCTTGTTCTAAAAGCTAGAAAACACCAATCAACTGCAAAGTACCCTCCAATATTATCCGTGAAGTCTCTTGACAAGCAAATAGCAAAATGAGCTGGAAGATCAACCACCACAATGTCTTGTAGGATGGGGAAATTTGGAAAATCATACAAGAAAAATTTCAAACCTTTCACCAACCCCACCATCTTGGCTAGAGTTTCATCAAGCTACAACATACCCTGACTATGAGACTCATACTTCAGTCCCAACCTATCAGCAACAACCTTAGGCATAACTGTGGTACTAGCTCCACTATTCACAATGTAATTATGAACCAATTTGTCTCCCACAATGAGTGTGAGGTAGAAAGGTGGAGGCTTTTCAGATTTGGTGGATGGTTCTAGGACATAATTAGGTGTCATTGTAAGGGATATACCATTGTGTCTTAGAACTTGAGGGGCTACATGAATGTTTAAGAGTTGTTCTTGTAGAAGTTCCTTTTGGCCAGGCATATGCAATACTTCCTAAAGAGAAATGCTTGTCTTGGTATTCTTCAAAGAATCAATAATGTTTAGAGAGAAATTATCAACCTTGTCTTGCATTCTTGAAAGCAATGAGGGAGCTTAAACTTGTTGTATTGGAGGTTTGACAACCTTGCTCACATTTTGACTTTGAAGAGTAGTGTGACTAGTAAGATCTATTAATTTGGTACCTGCACTTTGTGACCTTGGAGAGGCACTACTTGGAATCACTTGTGCTACTGGAAGATCTCCTAAAGCTCTTTCTTTAGCCCTTGTGTTGGTTGCAACTGATGTATTTTGATTCAACCCATAATTATCTTCTACTTGGAAATTCATAAAACTAGTACTTTGGATACTACCTTCTCTTTAAACATCCCTTTGCATGAGATTCACTTATTCTGATGTAACATAAGGATTAGCTCCTTCTTGAGCTACCAAATCTTGATTACCTTCTCCAACATTATGCATAAAATGATCTTGAGATTGCCCCCAATGATCCAAATGTTCCTCTCCTTGAACTAGATTGGTGTGGACTGGAACAACAACCTTTATGGATGGAGTGGAATTAGGATTATAAGCATTGGGCTGCCTATTAAAATGTTTTTGAACTTGTCCTCTTCCTTGGTTAGTGTATTAGGGTGGAGGTATATAACTTTGTTGAGGTTTGTATTGAGGATTGGGTGGAGCAATTGCATACATTTATGATTTCTTGAGTTGGGCTTGCAAAGACCGAATCATCTCATCCTTATCTATAACATCATCCAACTTCTTGGGAGTGGTTTTAGGTTTGACATTGGTATTTGGAACTTGTGTTATACTTGGGGCTTCAATTGAATTACGAGACAACAAAGGCATGGATAATCCTGGAGTTAATTTCCTAGCTTGTATCAAACTATTTTCAGCTTCAATGGCTATCTCATATGCCTCAGGTAAATAAAATCCTCCCATTTATTGAAACATTACTACCACATTAGTGCTAACAGCCTTGAGATAGGTGGGGAATACAAATCTTGGAGGAGGCCTCATAATAGGTGACAACCTACACCATGTCCTTTAAAACCTTCATTGAAATCTCCCATGGACTCATTAGGACCTCTCTTTATCATATTCAACTGGTGAATCAGGGAGGTATGGTCACTCTTATTCTCAAACCTATTCACCAACAAATCTCCAAAGCTGTCCCAATTAGTAATGCAACCACCTTCCAAAGTTTTATACCAATCAAATGCCTTACCCTTTAGAGACATGACAAGTAATCTAATATCTATGTTATCTTGGGTGATATTGTGGAAGTTGAAAAAGTTTGAAATGTCCCTAATGTGTTTGGATGGGATAATAAGACCTTCTCCATCGAAATTAGGGAGACTTTTGGTAGCATTGGGAAGAATAGGATCATATGCAGGAAGGTTAATTAGATTTTGGGTGTTGAAGGTTGGAAAATGATGTCTTCTATCCATCTCTTCTTCCTCTTCTTGATCTTTTATTTCCTCAACTTCTTCTTCTTCCTCTTAAAAACCTTCCTATTCTGGATCTCTAAATGCTAAAAATGGTTCAAGGTGTTGTTCTTCAAGAGGAGTTTCAGGTAGAGGGACTTGATAAAGGCTCTACTAGAAGATGATCTAGTGAAGACCATGAAGTATAATGTGAAGAACTTGATCTACAACCAAAAATTCTCACCTTTGGAGTTGTCAAATGCTGGATTAAGAACACTTCCCCAACCTTAGACTTGTTAAGGCCAACATTCACCTTGACATGGAAATAATTAGGACTAGTTGTCCCATTAGGTGTGCCAGAACTGTTGGCACTTGGATTCACACCCTTGAGGAGATGTTCATCTCTCGTCATCCAAGCAACACAATGGAAACATCTCTCTTGCAATGGGTGACCATTTCACTGAGATGAATATCTAGATAAGGGGCTAGCTCCCCTTGATACACCTTTAAAGCTCATTCTTTAACTTATCAATTGGATATGAAAAGGGATTATGAAAAATGACTGAGAAACCAAATGGTGATGCACCAATGTATAATGTCCTCCCAACTGACTAAAACTACTTCTTAAAGACAAACAAAGTGTTTCTCACACAAAACTCACAACTCAAGATTCATTGTTACATCAATGTTTCATATGCTAGATTCGAGAAGGTATATGATTCTTAGGAAGGGAATGAATAATTTCAAAGAGGGATACGATCATGGACCACTTCTAGGATATCTCTATACTTAAAAAAGAACACTAGCAAAGACTTGCGACAATCTCCTTTCTGTAAATGGTAGACCATCAAGAATACAAGCTAGAAAAGACAATCTTTCACTAGACTACAACAAGATTCAAGTCATTACTCAATATTACAGCATATGAGTGGTAACAAGTCACTTGTATATTTCTTCAAGAGTTATTTGAGTACAAATTTGGCTAGAGTTTTCCAAATAACCAGCAAAGGCTGTTAAAACAAGCCAAAAGAATGCATATATATATAGCTTTTGAGATAGAGGTCAAGCCAAGGAAGTTCAAGAGTCACTTGGACATGTGTCCATATGTGAGAATTAATTACAATTATATGTGAAAGAGGAGTGAGGTGAGTCATGCCATGTTAGGTCTACTTGTCCAAAACAAGTCATGAGAATGGTGAAAAGTGGCATAAAACCTTCAGAATTGGCACAAAATTTTGCCTCCATCAAAGACCATCCATGAACGTTTGAAACTGAAAATAGGAGAGTCAACACATAGCATTGCTCAATGGAAAAGGAACTCATGGCGACAGTTAGAAAATGCTCCTTCTATCTGCTAGTCATCCTTTAGACACTTACGTTTGTTAATTTCATGGAAGCTCTTTGATTTGGTCAGCTATCAACAATGACTTGAACCATCAACCTGTCCATTCTTTGCTTGTTTTATCTGCGCCAGATGCTCAGGATCTTACCATTTGTTACTTCCACATTTGCCCTCAGGTTCACACCAAGCCTTTTGATACTAACAGCTAGTTCCCATAGTTTGAAGTTAACATTTTTGGGCCATCACTCTTTAGGAATTTCTTTTGGACATTTATTTCCCTCGAATTTTTGTTTCCCTCGGACAATCTTTCTAAAAGAAAGAATTCCTTGGACACTTTTTCATGGTCACTTTGTTTTGGCACTTTTCTCCTTCAAACTTTTTTGTCTCAACATTTTTCTCCTTCAGACTTTTTTGTCTTAGCACTTTTCTCAAAAGAACTCATTCAGGGTTTTTCTTGGCAATTCCTACGGATAATTTTCTCAAACAATCTTTCAGGCCTTTTGTTTCCTTTGTATCAGAGAATTTTTTTGAAAGAATTGGGCTTTGACCTCTTTTCGATGCAAATGAGTTTTTTGATAGAATTCCTTGGACAATCTTTCCAAAAGAATTCCTTCGGACTTTTGTCTTTTTATCATTTGGCCGAAAGAAATGGTCCTTTGGAAATCTGTAAATGACCCTTCGGCACTTGGAAATGTCCCTTCAAAAAGTTGAAGATGACTTTCAGAACTTCTGTTTGGTCCACCTTCCTATGAAAATATCCTTCAGATTTTTTGTAAAGCACCTTTCATCTTTTTGAAAACGTCCCTTTGGAAAAGTTGAAGTGACCACTTCAGAAAAGTTTAAAATGTCCTTTTTGGAAAGATGGAGGTGCCCTTTGAAAAAGTTGAAGATGACCTTTTTCGCTTGAAAAGTTATCTTTCGTGAAAATTGTTTCAGACAAAATGTTCGAGACAATTCCTGACACTTGAACAAAAACCCTGAAAGCAAAACCTCCAAGGGAAATAACCCCCGGCCAAAAGATCAAAACAAAGTCTCCGAATGAAATAACACTTTGTATTTTTGTTGTGGCTCAATGAGAAATACTCCTTCCGAAGAAAATTTCTGAATACTGTACTTAGCCAAATTTGAAAGATACAAACTTGGAAGTGAAATTTAACCAACAAGGCATTGATAATATATAAGATCAAATAAAATAAAATGTTACAAAGATTTATTATTTATTAATAAAAATTTGTTTTTACAATATTTTCATTAATTATATAATAATTACCATCACATCTTAAATTTTAATTGGATAGTTATATAGCCTATCAAAGATACTATATACTAGTTTTTCTACATGGTAATTATCTTTAAATTCAATGTCCAAAAACTTTACAAAATATTTAAAACAGATTTCAATTTAATTTAACATTTAGAAAGACTTGATGCATGTTGCCTTTATTAATTTATACTCGTTTATGTTTTTAAAAAAATTAAATTTACAATCCCATTCAAATGAGTTTTAAACATTTCATAAATATTAATACATAGTTATCAAGAGACGCAGGAATACATACCATTTAAATCAAGATATGTGAGTAAATGAAAAAAAAAAAAAAATAGATACTAAACTGATATACGGTCCTTATCCTTATATTAAAATTCCCTAACAATGAATTAATATTATCATCTTAAAATTTTTCCCATAAACATATTTATCCTTGTTGTCATCTAAATTTGGTGTCCAAATGGGCTTCCATACTTCACTACGTCAACATTGATGATGGGATCAGATATGAAATGGAATAAAATAACGGAGACTGTCAGTTTATAGTTGGGATGTAAATGTGAAGGGTGATTGCGGAGGATTTGGATGGTGATGAAGCGGGAGACGGTTTAAATAAGGCCATTCGCAACACCTCGTAATCTTGCGACAGGACATCAGACATGGATACTCATACAGTGGCTGTGGCACTGGCGGCTCCCCTCATAGCATTTGTGCTACTTGCAGTTTTTATTGTGAAGCATTCTTCTTCAAAGGATACTGCCATTCTCGTGCCTCCAGGCAGTTTTGGGTGGCCTGTAGTCGGAGAAATGCCCCACCTTCTAACCTCCATGTGGACGAAAGGATATGAAGATTTTCTGGAGCATAGAAATAAGCGATATGGAGACATCTTCAAGACCTCTTTGTTTGGGCACCCTGTGGCCATTTTCTACAGTGCTCAAGGCAATCGATTTCTCTTCAATGCAGACGTGCAAAGCTATCATCCTGATTCGGTTGTCAAGTTATTCGGAAATTCTTTGGTTAGTAAACATGGGGAAGACTGCAAAGAAGTGAGAAAGCTGCTCATGAACTTCTTAAGGCCGCAAGCTCTGCAGAAATTTGTGGGTAAAGCGGATTCCATCATCAACGACCAACTTAAAAGTTTCTGGATCGGAAACCAGCAAGTGAAGGCGTTTTCTTTGATCAATCAGGGGATGTTTGCGGTGGCTTGCAGTCTCTTTGTGAGTATCGACGATGAAGTGCAACAGAAAGAGTTGTTTCGCTATTTTAAAGATGT
Organism: Torreya grandis; assembly: GCA_037957365.1. Classification (NCBI taxonomy): domain Eukaryota; kingdom Viridiplantae; phylum Streptophyta; class Pinopsida; order Cupressales; family Taxaceae; genus Torreya; species Torreya grandis. Next base: position 3,944,218 of record JARHVA010001041.1, on the reverse strand, counting down.
GATGAAGGGAACGGTACCGATCCCTTTGAATCTTCCCGGAACGGCATACCACAAGGGCCTTACAGCTAGAAAACACCTCCACAAAATACTTCAAAAGCTCATCGACAAGCGGAGGAAGGATCTGGTAAGCGGCTCCGCTTCAGCAGAGAAGGACCTTTTTATCCTTCCTTCTCTGCAACGCAGATGATCATACAATGGCAGACGAAGATATCAAGGACAATATCATGCTACTTTTAGTCGCCGGCCATGAAACCAGATTTGTCACCCTAACGTTTCTGCTCAGGTATCTGGCTTTACATCCGCACTGCTACACCCAACTTCTCCAAGGTATAAACCCCAGTAAACCCTAAACTGTAAACGCTGTCCCATTTTCTTATTCTTTAGGTTACATTCAACTATAATTTTCACTGCCATTTTTGTATTGACTTGAGAAGAGCGGCAGAACACGTGCAGATTGTGGTGGAGATGGAAGGCAGGCAGGCGCTACAATGGAAAGACATACAGAAGATGAAGTATTCAAGGAGGGCGGCACAGGAGACACTCAGACTCCAACCTCCAGCTGCAGGCGCATTTCGCAAGTCCAGTCTGGGCATCTCTCACGGTGGATTCATCATCCCCAACGGATGGAAAGTAAGCAAGCAATTTTTATTTTTCACTTGCCCCTAAACTACCATATAATTTGTAGTATTAATCTCTTCGATTGTTATTTCTGACATGGTTGTATGCTACAGATATTTTGGGCAACATATTCAACGCATAAGAAAGCAGAGTATTTCCCTTATCCGGAAAAATTCGATCCGTCAAGGTTTGAGGGGAACGGGCCGGCGCCGTTTACATTCGTGCCGTTCGGAGGGGGCCGTCGGATTTGCCCAGGGAATGAATATGCCCGGATGATAGTTCTTGCGTTTCTGCACAACATAGTCAAAAGTCTGAAATGGGATGTGGTGGATGCAAATGAGAACATCTTTGCCAATCCCCTGCCCATACCTGCACGGGGGCTGCCGCTTCGACTCCTTCCGCTCTCTCACAGTTATGCCTCCGCGTTTTCCATTGGTACTAAAGCATCCAGCATTAAAAATTATGGTGTATAGGCCACGGGTCCGGGTGTAGTGGTAGGGTTGGGGGCCTGCTACCCAGTTGTCTCGGATTTCAGCCCTACTTTCAGTTTGACAGCTTCTCAAAATTAAAAATCTTATAATAAAAAAAAAACATTAAGATATATATTATTTTATTTTTTATTTTTATTTATTATATGTCTCAATCTAGAATCGTTAAATTATATAAAATATTTATATTTATATTTATATTTTGAAAATAGATATATAATATTAAATAAATATATATTTAAATCAATGAATTTTTTTAACTATTCAATAATAAATTTTTGATATGTTGAATTAAGTCATTAAATAAATTTTATATATTTAATCATTTTGTTCATGAATGATTGTTTTAATTTTAATTTTAAAATTAAGAGGACCAACTTAAATATGTTCTTTCATTTTAAGTTTGATTGGGATGCATATATAATCATACAAGTTATCACTTTGATCGTATGGTTTTAATTTGATTAATGATTATTATTAACAATGGCAATTAATAAATTTGTATGATATTATTATAATTAATATATTATAAATACATTAGAAACTGAAAAGTTTAAAATAGTAAATTATATTTATCATTCTTTTTTTAGTAATAAATTTTTAAGATCTTTTTACTTTATAATTATTATTAAAAATATATGAAGATAAATGTTAATTAAGAAATGAAGTCTTAGAAATCATTTAGATAATAACTAAAACACATATAGATATACAATCCCATAAAAATTAATATCTAATGTTATAAATAATTATGCTTCATCTTCTCTTTTGTTTAAGTTGTATAATTTTATATATTATTATTTTTTTCATCTATAAATTTTATTACATAATTTATTTAAGTTATTTTTAATATTTTTAAATTTAAAAATAAACATTCTAAATTTTAAAACTTTACAATTGTTGGAATAGGGTGCACAAATAATTGATCTTTTTCATATATATATAGAAAGAAGTTCAATTTTTATATATATCCATGTTTTATATTAGGTGCACAAATAATTAACCTTTTTTAAATACATTTTTTTTTCTTAAATTGAGAAGTTCAACTCATATATATACTCATGTTTTAGATTATATATCGTCGATTACAATTAATGAGTAAGCATACACCTAAATTTGAACGTTCCTTTGACTAAACAACCATGATTAAGGAGCATCCAATCTATCAAAACCACTCAGAACGATCTTGACCATATTTAAAAGAATATATATCTTGATGAATGATATAATAAATCATCATCTTCACCAATTAAACTATAACCCTTTTAATTATTTTAAAATTCATATTAACATTATTTTAACACACATAAACATATAAATTATACAAATAAATATGCCCAGATGCATAACGAAGCTCAATATGATACATTGTACGTAGAAGCTTATTCATTAGCGATAATAACTTTAACACACAGATTTAATAAAACATGAGCATTGCGCATAAGGGCATCTTCTCCTCGAATACATCCACTTTTAAGTAGAGCCAAAAAGATTTTTTTAAGAAAACGATGGTGATGGAAAAATATGCCACCCCTATTGAAGAAAATGATTATACAGTCGATTTTGGCCACACCGGTTCATGCCTCTTTGTGTCATTCAGTCGGTTCCAAATCCCACTTTCGGGATCAGTTTTGCACCCCCAATTACATTTTATAGCTTTGGCAACCACCATAGGATTATAATGTCGTTGTCCATGTATATTCTGCCATACTTGTATTGAACCGCCACGCAGATTATGTTTGAATATTTTTGAGATTATATGAAGGATTATCTATTTTGTTGTGCTTTTGTTACGTTGCCCTACTTTAAGATTATGTAAACCACATTCTGATTGGAATATTTGTAAACATGTGTAATATCATTATAAGGGATAAGTTTTAAAGAATTGTGTTTCATTTTCTCTTTCATTAAAATTATAGAATTTCATCCATTAATTTTTATCGTTTATGGTTTTGATAATAAGAATATATTAAATAAGTCTTATTAATTCTCAACATAAATTTTTAAAGTTCTTGCTATACATGAATGGAGTTATAGGGTAAGTAGGATAAAATTTGTTTTGCAAGATACAAATATTGTAACATGTAAATCGGAGATAGGAAACATGAAATCAGGGCTAGGCAAAGACAATTATCAATTTGTTTCACATTCTATTTGTCACTCACTAAAAAAATCTCAATATTTTTGGCAACTATCATAAATGTCATGACATTTATAACATTCAACTCCGATCATATCCAAATACTCAAATGAGGTCCCTGACACTTTTCGATGTGCACCTTCATGTTCATATTTAGATGGTTACCATAAGATGGTAATTAACTCAAGATACACCTCTGCAACCTATGTGAATATACCCTACTACTGAATTTTGAATAATTAATTCAGTTTTATTTTTGTGATTACTCTTTTACATCTATTTAACATATTCTTTTTTGATTGAAGTAACATGTGAATTAGAAAGGCCACACACCTAGACTGGAAGAGCTATCAGCGATTGACTAGTTTGAAACAATCACGACTATAACATTGTCATCTATTTGTTACATCTTCCATCGCTTCATTTATTAATGCAAGAAAGTAAACATTTAATAAAATGAAGTTAAGCAGTTGTAACCAACAAAAACCTACTAAAACTAAATCTATTTTAAAAATCAAATCTAAATAGATTGAAGCAAACTCAACCCTTTAACTAACTCACTCATAACTCTATAATATCTATTCAACATACATAATTAAATATAATTAATTTTATTTATCTTTCAATTACTTGTAATATATTTATTCATATTACAATTTGTTAAGCCATATAAGCCCCTTCATCATTGTCATTATGACTGAAAACAAATTCATAAAAATACACTATATTAAATTGCAAATATCTAGGGTTCAACTATAAGGGGCTTGTTATAATTAAATATATGAAGGGTTAATATATTTCCCATTTCTAACTACTTAAATAATTATTTTTCTTATTTAAATTTTAATTGTGCTAGGTTTTTGCTTGTGGTTTTCAATAAAAAGACAATTGATTTGTAAGATTCAATGAAGTGTGTAGACAATATAAATTTTGTTGTTTTCATTCCTTTTTGTAAATTGCTATTTTTTAATTATTTTTATTGATGCTAATTATCACAATTGAGTTTCTTTCGTAATCCATGGAATTTTTACAATCAAATCACCTCCCTAATATTTAGAATCTTTACAATATATTAAATTTGATATATGATAGAAAAATTTAACACGTAACCTTTCTATTAAAAAGAATTAATTTTACTTATTTTTTTTTATTGACCAAAAATAATTAAATCTAAATTTATCTCTAAAACATGTTTTAAATGTTATCCTTCAATGATAACCTAAGAGGAATTTTAAGGTTAATGATGATTTAAAATTTTATTTCTTGTAACAGATGTGTGTAAAATATGTTTCACATGATTATCAAAAAAAAATTATGTACAAAAAAAAGAAAAATATGTGAACGTACAAGTGAAAGATATGATTATTTATTTATTTTTTAAAATAATACAATTAATATAATATTAAACTGCTCATCTACTTGAGATAAAAAATATAAAGTAATCTATTCTTAAATATAGAAAATACATTTAAATTTACATATAAATCTATATAAGATAATAATATTAATTTTTACAAAAGGTTAAAATTGATTTATGGGACTACAAAAGTATAATGTAAAAAATAGGGAGCACAAGTGAAACTCCAATAATCCTTAAAATGAAAAAGAACATGCATCTAATAAAATATGTAAAAACAAATTATATCTTTTGATGCCTCACAAATCTCACTATATCTACAATCATGTCACGACGTTGGTTTTTACTCAATATTGAAAAGAAACAAGATGAAGGAAACTATAAATCCCTTTTTAGATATAAAGAATTATGTAAGTAAAGTCTTTGGCAAAATATTCACAATAATTAAATAATTTTTTGAAAAAAGGCTAAGCATCTCTAATCCTCATAAACCATGAAGGTCTAAAAAGAAGTTATACAAGTCTTTGAAAAGGCAAAATAATAACCCTTAATCTCATAGTAAGGAGAAGATCTAAATACAAATGATGTTCAATTTTAAGCTCCATTGAACAAATCCAATAAATATAGTAAACATTAAGAATATGGTGATCTATTTCTATGAAAATATAGTGTAAAAAAACTCTTAACCCACGTGAAAGGATTATAAGAGCAATGAAAATGAAATATTATTGTACCAACAATATAAAATACAATACATATAATATGTAATTGAAAAAAATAAAGGATCTTTCCGTGGATTGGAAATTAAATTATAAAATTCGAAATATAAAAATTTTAGACATTTTTTTTATTATAATGGGAATCGGTTACAACCCTTCATTATCTCTACCCAAGTCTGGAGTTCTAATCCGATAACTAACTAACCACCTTCATGTTTTATCATGCCTAGATCTCATCACATTTAGATTTTTTATTTAGGTTCACATCCATTATAACCTATTCATGTATCTGTAAAGTCCAATCAAAATGAGTAAGACCTCCAAAGGTGTAGTTTTTAGATTTTAAACTCTATACCAAATGACACTAAATCACAAATGACGACATGATCTCCAACCCAACCATTGGCTACATGTGATCAAATGTTGTAAGTAATAATATTGTAGTACCCACAAAATCCTCTAACTTTTTCAGAGAATCAACTAAAATTTTATATCAAGGAATTCTCATGGAAATTATAAACACCGAGCCTCACATCATTAAATATAATTGAATAGAGATAATGCACATAATAATATGAATTATTAGAGTAAAGTAAACAAAAATAAATAAAATAATCAATAAATGTCAAGACGATTATGAAAGACATCAATTAATAATAAATTTAATATGTAATGTCTTATCAAATAAAAATAATTATTAATAAATTAAAAAATAAATTATTGGAAACCTTATTAATATATATCTCCAGACACATAATTTTGGTACAAGAGTCTTTTCCAAAATAATGTGCATATCTTTGGCTATTTTTGGTGAACTTTCTCTTTGTGTTGAGCCCCATATTGTCATCTCTTGATTTATATCTTCCGTGTAGCTTGGATATTTGTTCAATTTTGGCCAATGATAATATGTTTGTTCAATAGATAATGTCTAAAAACTTATAGACCAATACTCATTTATATTTTTACAACCTCAGATGCTCCTAGATGTCTAAAACACTATTTTAGGGTCTTTTCCTAAGTCATAATATGCCCATATGGCTATCAACTTGAATTTTGGGTCATTTCTAATTTTATTGTTGTTTTTTACTATTTCCTAGGGTTAACCCACCTATAAATTTTCCCTTGTGAAAATTTTATGTGTACCCTTAGCCATATGATTATTGATTCGTGTCCTCCATTCACTTATAAGTAAAGTATATCATGCACATTATTAAGTCTTATTAAGAGGTATTCACATCTTATCAAAAAAGAATCCTCACATTGATTTAATCCATCCCTCATTCATCTTGTGTCAAGGTATTGTATCAAAAAAAGGTTATGTGGGAGCATGTAGTTGAATTTTATTATATTGGGAGACAAGGTGAATCCATATCTCTCACTTGGGTTGTATTTACACTCACAAAGCACTATAACTACATTGGCTCTAGATACAAGCATTCATAATACATAACTGCAACTCCTCAAGAGGTTTGAGCTAGCTAAGCATGCATAATACATTGTTGATAATTAGGTCAAGATCAAATAAGAGAGAAAAGAGATAATTATGCCTGTCAAATAAGTAGAGTGAATCAAGAATATAGATCACCATTTGACTACATATCAAACCCATAAAATTTATCTATTAATTATAACATACTGATTTTATCTATTTTTGCTTTTGTTGACTATGTCTTGATATGGAATCATTGACTTATTGATTATTTCCTTTTTTTAATTAATCATATCATGAAACAATCTATGGGTTTTATTCCTCTTATTGTCTACATCAACTTTCATAATTGTGACATCCTCTAAAACTGCACATATAAGCCAACAAGGGTATTTCTCTATCATCCCTCTTTGTCAAATTTTGAAAGTTCATTTGTTTATTTTATCACATTTAAAATATGTATGCATGATTTTATTTACTGTATTTATTTATATTTGGATTTTTCAATGGTTTTAAATTTTGTACATAGTGTAAATGTCATTTTGGGCTAACTAGTTAAAATATTTTGGTGAACTCCTTTGATTTTTGAACCTATCAACCTTGGTTTCATGCTCTCTTTACCTCTTGGAATTTATATTGTGGATGTTTTGAATCTCATTTATCTATGGGTTTCTATTATAAATGTTTTAAATTTGATTTATCTAGGGTTTTGCTTCTTTATTGTAATATCATTAGCCTAGTCTTTTGTTTGTATCTTTCAAACTCTAGTTTAGATATGATGGCTCAAGCCTTTAGTTTATTGTTTCAAAATGATGAAAATTATTCTATTTTTAATGTTGTAAATGATATTAATTCTGATTGGAATAATTATGAATCTTATGATTATCTTAGTGAGGATGATTTAGTTGAAAAAATAGGGTTTCAACCCTATGAAACCATGTGAGAATGCAAACGATATGAATGTCTTTGGTGTTGGTTATATTTCTCTAACCTTTAGTTAGTATGGAATTCCAGATTTTATGCAAAAATAGTCATTAAGGAAATAAATGTTTTTCTTAATCAAAGTATCCTAGAGTAATTTGGTTTCAAACCTCTATGTGTGAAATACAATGTTGAATCTTGTGTGAATGAAAATGTCAAAAAAAATGAAAATGCTTGTGTTCTTGATCTTCCTTTGAATGTTAAAAATGATCTTAATTTTGAAAAATAATTATGTTTTACCCTCTTCTTGAACTCAAATTTCAAAAATGATACAAATATTTAAAATGATTGTCCCCTTACTCTTCCTTTGAATGTAAATTTTGAAAATGATTCCTTGAATGCAAATACTGAAAACTATTACTTGAATGCAAAGGTTAAAAATTATAATTTAAAGATAAATATTGAAAATTATTATCTTTCTTATCCTTCCTTGAGTTCTCATAATGATGAATTTATGGAAAATATTTAACATGTCCAGTAAAATCTTTATTTTCTTGTCAAAATTACAAAAAGGGTTAATGAACTAGCTAGTGTGATTTATTATTATGTGATCAATGATTCTTCTACATGTGGGGTAGTGATGCTTCTTCTTATACCCTAAGTGATCCCATGTTTGAAACTAATAATAAAATTATACCCTTGAATTAATCATACTTTTTTTATTACAACACATGAGATTATTACTAGGATGCATGCAATAGGCACATTATAAAGACAAGTACAATATTTATCTCTATAGTCTTTTGAATACAATTATTAGATTAATTTTAATGTTAGATATGGCTAACCTATAGTTTGTAATATTTATAATTCTCCTCTCCCACGTGATTTTATAATGTCAAAATTTTGTGGGTCCTTACCTACATCTTAATTATTTGTGCCCTTCTCTCAAGAAATATGGTGCTAATTATAAAATCCTACTTAAGACATTTCCTATAAGCTTAACAGCTCATTCTTTAAATTAGTGTCATGCTTTACCTATTATATCCTTACATGTCTTCCTTAAATTGGAATAAGGTTTTCTATTGAATAATTTGCCATTAATAAGGGACCACTTTCTAAATTTGAGTGTATTATATCTCTTCACCAAGAAAAATTGAATCCTATTCGTGATTATATCCTTAGTTTCAAGAGTAACATGAATTATTTGATACAATAACCAATGGATATGGAGAAAAAATATATATTTAGTAGAATTAATTTTCCTCCTCTCAAAGATAAAGTTATTTATTGTGCTTAGGAATCTTTCAAATATTTTTTTTATGAGGTCATGTCACTTGAGGATGATATTTTATGATCACATGTACTTAACTTCAATACTTATTATTCACATTGTGCTTCTATTCATCATACTGCAAGTCCTAAAATTAGCCATGAAATAATCAATAAAAATCCTAAACCATTGGCTAATCATAGAAAAACATATACAAAAAGTCATATGCCTTCTCTAAGTAGATCGTGCCAATTTCAAAACCTTAATGAAAATAAAAGTACACTATTGAAAAGGATACTAAAAATAAGGACATGATTGTATTACCTTATGTTATGAATTATTATTGTGGCTATGTGCCAAGAACATTTTATTAAATACTCTTTTGTAATTATCATAGAATAAATGGTTATACAACGAATATATGTCATGCATTTATAACATTAAATCCAAGATCTTATTGATAGTGGGGACATTACATCTAATATATCTATTTAAAAAGTGAAAGACACAAGTACCCCATCAAATGTAGGGAATATTATGTAAAATAAGGCTTCCTATCCTAAAGTGTAAATTGTCACTCCTAGAGTTGAATTATCTAATCATGACAATGTGTCAATCATGGTTCCTAATGATCTTGTAGAAACTTACTTTTCACATGCAAAACCTTTCGTCATTATTTTTTTACAATAGGAAAACAAATACATATAATCATGATAGATGATATAATTGATATTAATATTTGCATTATTACTTTCCTCAAGACAATTAGATATGATTTGATTAATTTAGCTTCAGTAGCAATATCTTTAACTGAGAATATGTTTACACCATTGAGTTAGATGACATTACCTATTACAATGGGTTGACACACATTTCCTACATCATTTCTTGTGATTCCTAATATGAGGTCATACAATTTTATACTCTGAGCTACATGTTTACAATGATGAATGCAACACTTGATAGTACACATGAACATATTACATTTAAATATCAAGGAAATAAACTTAAAATCCAAATAGGTGGAACCTATCAAAACTAAAATTTAAATAATCCCAAAGTGAACCATATTACATCTAAAAAAAATCAAATGGGTGGCTAAGAAATAAGTGCAAAAAAATTATTCAAACCAACAAAATAACAACCATTTAATTTACTTCTCCGGCAAAATCAATTCAATCATACATATCCTTACATCCAAGACATTAGTTCAAAACACAATGATTTGTTAAGAACATATTCTACTTCATTATATTTTCATCAATGTATTATCCATTTTGATGATTCAAGACTCAATAATTGTATATATAGGTTTATACCCCTTCCATTGAAGAGCCAAAGGCTATAACACATAGGTTCCATCAATCAATCAGTCACTCATTCTCTTCATTATCAACAATGTAAAACATTACATATTAACTATTAGGTTTATGGTCTCCTATAATTTTGGATATTGACCAACGACTCTATCTCCCACAAATATCTCATTATCCTATATTATTTCATTGTTAAAACAACAATCAAATAATACAAACTGTTATAGGTGTATATAAACACCTTTACTCTCTCACACAACAATAATATATTTATAACCTAAATATATTTTCTTACGTAATATATGTTCAAACTAAATATTTATAACATTCCTCCCCCCCCCCCCCCAACTTAGTGTGAACATGGGAGGAAACATATCACATGGACTTAATTTTTCCATATTACCCCCAACATTTTTGACTCATTAGACATCGATTTCACTCGATAATGTGCCTTTTTTACAAAAGGGGAAATTGAAGATAGATGTACATGATTTATTGACTGTTGACTTTGATCATAGGCTTATTTAATATAAATTACTTAAAAATATGACCTGCACAATGATGACACAAGACTATCAAAGATTTTATGATTTCACAATCCATACAATAACAAATAGATTTTTTGGTGAAACATTGTCATAATTTTTGATGCTAAACATTTTAGATCATTGTCTGTGATCCCTCATCAAGATAAATATTTCATATGTGACTTCTTTTTCCTGATGAAGGATCACAAATGATGATCTGAAATGTTGAGCATAAAAACTTGCAACACTATTTCTCCAAACAAATCTCTTTGTTACAAGACTATCAACTTCGACATAGAATAAGATAATTACATAACAAAATTATATAATAAACAATAAAATCACATTATATTATTTTTATTATTTAAAAACATTTTTTTATTATTATTATTTAAAAACATTTGAATGACCTTAAATAAACTTCTTAAAAATCTAAACCTTTTACAAAACCTAAAAGTAATACAATAACTATATACTAATGAAATTTATGAGACACATTAAAATAAATTTTTAAATGACAATAGTAAATCTAAAAACATGACGATATAAACAATAAACCCATACCAAAAAACAACTACAATCTACTCGAAATATTAAACAAAAATACCTTAAACTAAAAACAAGGCAATTTAATTTTTTTTAAAAAACTTATACACTAAACCATGTACCTAAATATTAACCTTCTAGCTATAGTTGGTTTGTGGACCACTCTAGTTTGGTTCTATGTTATATCGAATACAAGATCATATAATCTATTACTTGGATGCCCTTGGCTCAGATGAGAGCAATACCTTCTACACTACACAATTGTATTAAGTTTGTGCATAATAATGAAGTACATACCATTTATGGTGTATCTTATAAAAGACCTATTCTACTTTAGATATCACATGTGAAACCATCTATTATACCCTGAAAGTAGTGAATCATTTACCATAGTGTATGTTTCATCGCCATCCTATATGTTACCTACTATATTTGAAACTAAAATATCAACTTCTAACGTAGAATATCATATAGCTTTGGTTCCTATAGTTACACCTCTTATACATACAACGCTAAGTCATCCATGTACTAAGGTTGATTTGCAATTGATGATAGATTTTTACCACAATATGTGCCTACATAGTTTACAGTAGCTCCTCAAGTCCAATATATGCATATTTATCTTAGGGAGGATGAGATTTATTTTAAATATCATGATCATTTTTTAGATACATCAAATGATATATCAAGCTCCTATAGTCATGGATTAGATGATATACTATACATAGCTTTTATATTCTATATGTCATGCATTATATTTGTTTCCTCCGTTGAGTTTGATGGTATTATTCTATTATTTACACCTTGGCACTTACCTCCCCTTGTGTTGACATTATTATATCCACTTTGATTATGTTGATTGCTATGGTGTGTTAGTATATCCCACTTGTTTTCTTATCCTAGTCTAATCATTTAACTCAGCCTCTCGATGATGATAACATATATATTGATACCTCTTATATTAGCATGCATTGAATTCTAAGGGAAGTTGTGGGTTCTTTGGAGTCCTCCTCATATTTTTCCTATTGTTTGTGCCCTTTGGATTCTATTTTCAAAAGTGTGAGCTTTGTTTTATTATTCTAGTGTGTGACCCTCTACCTTCTTCATCATTTATACTCTTTTATAAATTTATAAAAAAATTAATATACAAAAAATTCAAAAATATTGCTTTATCATTGGTTGCATATCTATCAAAGATAGATATTTTGATGTCCATACACGTGTTTCTCATGGTATTTATTTGAGTGGATGCTATAGAGAGATATATAGGTTATATATGGTTATGTATCATTCATATGTCATGAAGATACATGACCAATACCTTAGGGAGTATGATCACATTATTGGCATGCGTACGTTAGGGGAATTTTCATAGAATATATTATCACACTAATATTTTCACTTTCTGTCCATGCAAGATATTGAGCTAATTTATGTAGATTATACATATATTTTTAGTACCTATATCTTGTGTGTTATATGGATATCTACATTGATTGGTTATGTTGTGATTAGTTACATTGAGGGTTGTGTGAGAGTCATTGGTTGTTTGTGCATTTTTTTGTGTCCTTGTCTATAGAGGATCCTCTTATCATGTTTTCACATATCGTGAGTCTTGTCATTATGTGTTGGCCTACTAAATTATGTGTGGTCACTAACTTATGTGGTACTAGCTTGAGTGCGATGAACTATAGTATATTATGCTTGTTTCCATGATACTTATCATATATATTATTATACTATGTTTGGTGTCATGATTTATATCATGCATATATAGTGTGGTGTATTTTATTTTTCCTATGTTTCCATGGTATTTAACATGCATCTATGTAGGCATGCTACTTTTGTGTGTTTCTATTTGTTACATCTAGCCCTACTAAGGACATGTTTGTTACATTTAGGAGTGTTGATTGTCCATACCTTACATTGCTATAAGGGACACGGTACGCTTGAATTGATCTTTACATGATGTTATATTTCCTACTTCATATGACACTTATACTCCTTAGAGTTACATATCGGACATTGAGTTTTACATGATGTCATCTATCTTATGTGACATGACACTTGGGGAAGGACTAGTTACTTATATATATATATATATATATATATATATATATATATATATATATATATATGATAGTTACATGTGTTTTATGAAACTTTACAATGGTATCGACTATATAAAAGAAGATTACACATAGTTCTTGTAACTATATTATTTTTAGATGAGTGATTGTAAGCACAAGTTATTCAATCCCTCACCTCAAATGGGATGAATACATCAGGGCATTTTCAAAGTGTTTTTTAGATGTTATTGAGTGAAGGATATTAAGCAAAATAATGAGAATTATTTTTCAAGTTGTGGCAGCATTTGGTTCGATACATATCAGATGTATTCTCTTCTATTCTCTTTTAAATTTTAAATTTCAAATACAATTTTTTTATTTCAAAATAAAAAATAAAAAATTCAAATTTTTATTGTAATGTTGACAAATTGTAGCAATTGGCAATTAATTTCATGTATGTCAATGAATTTAGTGTAGATAGAACCTATCTTGAGAATCATTTAGTCCATCTACCCTTACCTAGGTATATGAAGGCATATTTTGACACACATATGCTCTCTCTCTCTCTCTCTCTCTCTCTCTCTCTCTCTCTCTCTCTCTCTCTCTCACACACACACACACACACACACACACACACACACACACACACACACATATATATATATATATATATATATATATATATATATATTAGAGACATTATGTAGACACATAATTTTAGTACTAGTCCCTTTCTATAATATATTTTCCCTATGTTGTCATGCTTGCTATACTTGTGTATCATCTATTGTTTCTAGGACTTCTCCTTCCCAAAAATACTCCTCATTTTTTCGTTAATCCTTCCAAATATATTTGAAAATTTTCTAAATTTATTGGTTCTCAACCTTGAGTATAATTTCACATATCCCTATGTTGCAACTTGAACCTCGTAATATATTTTGCTTGGGATAGGAATGGTTGTGTTGATGCCTAAAAGTATATCATAGGGTTTACAGAGTGTTAAGAAACACTTCTCATTTTTGGATTCAAATAATCCATTGCTTGAGTAGTTGGTTGTGATATTCCTAATATCTATGGTAGAATATGACAAAACAATATAACTATTTCAAAAAATGATAATATAACTGGTTGTTGGGAGCAACCTTGGTCTTAAAGCCTATTTTGTGAAGATAAAAGTAATCTGAACTAAGTAAAGTGAATGATGATCAAAACCTAAAATCTAAAGCCTAAACTAACATATATATTTACAACAAAAGCTAAATTATAGTGAATTGATCAAAAAAATGAGCAAAAGGAAGGGTAGGGTAGAAAGAAGGTATTCTGATCTTCAATCCAGACATTATGACAAAGCTTAAATTTCATCCAAACATGCACTCAAACCAATATATGACATTAAATATCTAAGGCAAAAATCTTATCATATAGTAGGCAAATTTCTAAGGAAAGGTGAAACAATGCAAATAAGAACTCAAATTCACTTTAAGGATTTGTTGCCACAAGAAAATTGCATTAGCACATCTTCAAAGAAAGCAATAAAAATGAAATGAATCAAAGAACCTTCAATCAACCTGGCATAAGCATAAACTGACAAATCTGCATTCATATGTGCACATCAAGAATCCATAAAAATAATTCAAATCTAAGAATTAGACAAGATAACTAAGGAAGTAGCCATGATAACAATCACATAAACAAATATTAGATAATCATTGCAAAATCTTACTTATATTAATTGCTCCAAAATTTACAAATAGTTTTTGGCTCAAAAACTCCCTCCCTTTTTAAAAATAACAATATCTATTTTATATAAAACTAATTATGTATGTCGATCAATCATATCAAATGATAATTACATAAGTTTCAAGGATAGTTGTCCTTCTACACCATTCTAGAACTAGACACTTTACAAATGAACTGACTTATAAGAAAATGTGCATTTCAAAGTTGCATATGATTTTACAAGACAAAATATTCCTTTTTCAAATTATATACATGTTTCTATACAAGAGAATAATATAAGTCAATGTATTTGACTTTCAAACTCCTTTGTTGTTGCAGTCCTTTGTCTTTGCTCCATGATCTTCATTACCTTGCTATGTTTCTCATCAATTAGCTTGAAGATGACGATGGGCTCCATGAAAATATCTTCTTATTGATCTACCATATTTTTGAAGTTCTTGTCTACTCTATCCATTGCTTACTTGATGCTTCTAGCATCACCAATCTTCTCCTTTGTAGATAAGATCATGTCCAAGATCATTTTTTTGTTTGCCCCTATTTTGCCTTGGCTTTTATTTTTCATGTCTTACATGAATTGGGTTGCCCTATGTTTGAACTCCTTATCTGTTATTAATCCAATGGGACTAAGAGTATTTGGATCTTTGATTAGGATACCCAATATATGCATTATCTGATTTTCCAACTATATGAAGTCCATTGAAAGATCTTTCAAGCTCTTGGACCATTTGTTCAAACACTTGATCTTCTCCATCAATATAACCATAGCCATATTGAAATGGGCTAGGCTAATTGTCCTAAACTCAATAATTTGGTCTTTTGTCAATATATTGATCAACACCTTCACCTTATTTTATGAACCCTACCATAGGTTTACTTGGTTCACAACCAAAGTAACTTATTTATTCATCATATCCCACTTGGACCTTATTGCTTTTAAGGAGCTATATACGTCATGAATGGTTACCTCAAACTATTGATCATATCCCCTAGAATAGATAGAATAGACTATTCCTTTAGGTTCTTTTTTGCCTCAATCCTTTGATAACAGCTTGCAACTATTTTGATTGTGTGTGGGCCAACTCCAAGACATCTTCTTCAAATATTAATCTTCACTAGGTTTTTGTACTTACTTCTGAGTCAAAATATTCAAGGGATCCACCCTTTGATATGTAATTTCTTCACCATGTTGCATGACCTTTTTCTTAGTCACCCTTTTCAAACTGATAGTACCTAGATCAAACCTGACCCCAACTAAATATTGGGTCACATGTGGATTTAATACCTCTACTTTTTATTGGGCTATTGGTTGGCTCAGAGTTGGCAATCTCCTTACCTCTTATTCTTTCAAAGTAACAATCCATGGTTTAAGTTCTTGTTGCATAGGGATGCTAGTGGCTTTCACCATAACCCATGGATGATAAGTAGGAAACTTATCCAATCTAGGTTCATATAAGAACCGTTCAGGGATATATCGACCATATATGATCTTCTCTTCACTAAAAAAAATAACTTCTTTCAAAGTAGGAGTGATGGTCACTTTAGGCTTCTTAGCTCTTGAGACAATAGATGTCTCAACTTTCCTCTTTGTAGTGTGAATGTGAACCAAGTCAAAAGATTTCCCTTTATCTTGCTCCTGCTTAGTTTCCTCGACACTTATCACCTCTTCATTTGAATTAGTATCATAATCCATGGATAGAATCTTTAATGTATCCTCAATAGAATCATTAGGATCAAGGGATATCATATGAACCTCCTCTAAAGGTAGATCATGCTCTATTGTCTTAGAAGATTCAAGGGATGATGAACTTGAAGCAATTTCATTTGGATTTCTTTCCTCTAGTTTATGTGCTGCTTGTGTACCAAATCATGGAAGTATAGAAGATTCACCACCAATCAAATGATATTGTTTGGGGCCTACTTTCCATCTATCATCCACTTTTTGTTCTCTCTTTAGTCTAGACTCAGGTCTAATATTGCTCTTTTTCAATCTTGTAGTTAGTTCAAAGTAGGAGGATGCCTTGGTGTATATAGTATCAAAGGCATTCAGCTCATGCTCATAGGGCACGTTTAGAATACCTTTAAGCCTCAAATGTTTTTAACCTTTCCATAAGGATCCCATTTCCTAAGATCATCAATCTATAGGTTGAAAGGCAACCTATGTTTGAGGTAGCCTCAATGTGATCCCACTGTCTGAAAGTGGTCTTGCTAATTGTCATAGGTAAATTATGAAGAAGTCCCTTTCTTTTGGTTTTGAAATGGCCATCTACACCATGGAACAATTGGTAGGCCACCTCTTGTTTTTCTAGTTTATCAGGAACATGGACTGACAACTTGAGAGGATAATTTTGTGTTCCCTCAATCCTTATAATAATACAATTAGGGTACAACCATATACCTCCTATAGCTTCAAAAATTTTATTGATCAATAGACTAACTCTCATCATGGGAATACCAGTTATAGCTTCACTTAATGTTGGTTAGACACAATCACAGATAAACTAAGTGTGGTATCTATATTTATAGATGTGAAACTTTGAATAATACGAAAAATTAGTATGGGTTCCATTTGGAGACCATTACCTCTGATTGGGGATCTTTGTGGTTACAAACAAGGCATCTAGGAGGTAGGACATCATGTAAAACTGAGTCTTCTTCTTATGCTTGATTGCATATATTTATCTACTCAATGCGATGCTAATTATCTCATGTAGTTGAGGAACTATCACACTTTAAATGATGAAGTACACCATGGGCACCCATATTGGATCTACATATGTTGTAGTTGAAGAACCATACAACTTGTTCAAAATTGTCATTACCATCATAACTCTTGTTCTTAATTTACTTATTAGGATTTTCTTATTAATATCAATAATGACTTGGTTTCCAAATTCTAACCACATAGCTAGGGTGTACATCATGTTATGTTATTTAGCCCATGAATTGATAGAGGCTAGGTCAATTTGGGGCTTGGGTAGTTTGTAGAAATATTCAAGGGCTATTGGGGAAATGTAAGAAACTTTACTATGATTATGTTCATTAATCAACATGCCCTTGTATATTTTAACCTCTTTAAAAATGGGAGCAAGAACATCAATGCAATGGAGTAACTTTAGTTTTGTAGCTACATAGTGTAGTACCATCATCTTGATGGCTACAATGTCATCATATAATCTCTTTGCCAAGAGGATATTCAAACCCCTGTCCATACTGCCTTGCTCAGAATTATTTAGCCCCTGTGACTGATCTTTGTCTTTCATCTCCCCCATAAACACCAAGGCTTCCTTGTTCTTGTCAAAATCATCAAATTTCCTTTTACTGCAATGAACTCTATCTATGCTTTCCGAATCTGAACACATACCTTTTGAATCAAGAAAGTCCATTCCCTTCTTATTCATGTGACAAAGCCTATTAAGCCACATCTTCGAATCTATAGCTGAAGTAGATAAACCAGAAGTAGAATCAGTAATACAAGTAGATAGATAAAGAGTACCTACTTTTTTACCTCTTGCTAAAACAAGTGCACCCTTGGTAACCTTCCAAGAATCCACTGTGAGGGTTATTGTGCATCCCTCATCACCCAACCTTCCTACAGAAACCAAACTCTGCTTCAGAACTGGGACATGCATGACCTCATTCAACACCCATGTGTTGTCCATCTGCAATCTCAGCTGCACTTTCCCTTTGCCAACTATTTGACAAGGCGTACCATCCCCTAAATAAAGCACTCCAAAGTCTCCCTGGACATACTCATGGAACAAATCTCTATTTGGGGAAGCATGAAAAGAAGAACCAAAATCTAAAACCCATGATCCTACCTAACTATCCAAAGAAAGTATGAGAGCGTCCTGTACCACAATATTTGCATCCTTTGCTTCTTCATTACCTTCATATTGATTCTCTTTATCCCTCAACCAACACTCCTTCTTTGTGTGTCCTCTCTTTCCACAAAACCAACAGGTAACACCTCTGGATTCGGATCTCCTTCCCACCTTCGACCTTGATTTCCCTTGCTCTATCTTCTCTCTTTGCCTTCCCCTACTTTTTGCACTTAGAGCATTCCCTGATGATTCACCTATGCTTCTCCTGCGTATTTCTTCATTCAAGATCACACTCACAACATCATCAACTTTTAAGATTTTAGAAGCAGATGCAGAATTACTTACTGCCATAACCAAACTATCCCAACTTTTAGGTAAAGAGCATAAAATCAAGAGAGCCTTTACTTCATCATCAAAAACAATATTGACTGAAGCTAACTGGTTTACCAAACCATGGAAATCACTAAGATGAGTATGTACCGATCCACATTCCTGCATTTGCAAAGTAAATAGTTTCTTCATAATAAATATCTTATTAGAAGCCGAGGGATTTTCATATAAATTCGCTAAAGATTTTATCAACTCTTCCATTGTCTTGCACTGTGATAAGTTGGAAATCATAGACGATGCAAGGCTCAACCTTATGGATCCTAAAGCCTTTCGATCAAGAATAATCCATTCTTCATCCTTCATATCTGTGGGCTTGCATGCAACCCCACCCAATGGTAAGTACAAATCCTTTTGATATAGATAATCCTCTATCTGCATCCTCCAATGTTGATAATTCTTGCCATTAAACTTCTCCATTTGTAGCTTACTTTCATTTGCCATTGTTGAACTCCCACTCAATCAGAAACCCTGTGAATGACCTGTAATCAAACAATAACCTGCTTCCTGCAAATCGTAGCTCTGATACCAACTATTAGGAACCCCTTATCCAACAGAAGCACAATTGATTACTTTTCTTATAATCAATTAAACATGGAATTATACTAGAATGATTAAGTAACTAGAAACTTGAGACAACAAAGAATTTGAGAGACAATACACACTCTTGTATTAGATACTACTAGAAGAAAATACAATAAGAAAGATGCCACTTCTTCCTCCACCTCAAAGGCTTGCCACACCTCAAGACCTTCTTCCCTCTCTCTCTTGCTCAACCACAACCAACTCAACAACCTGAGTTGTTATCCCCTCCTTGAATGCTTCAGCTGATCTCCTTGACCTTACACTTGTAGATCTCCTTGACCTTGCTCCTTGCTTCAATGCTTTTACTTGTCTTCTTGATAATTACAATACATGCCTCATGGGTCTTTAAATAGGATCCCATGCATACAATAATAGACTTCTAATTACAATAATTAGACACGCAGCTCGTGACTATAATTAGCCCTTAAACATGCAAACACTCGCTTCACTTAACTGACTGTTCGTCAACAGCAGTTCTGGAACCGCCACAGGCGACCGACGTTGATCCCTGTCTGTTTGGTGCTGGCCGACGTCGGCTGACTCTCTGTCGATGCCAGTTTCCTTCTGCACTGTATCTGACTGACGTCGGTCATGCTGCCGATGTCGGTACTTCTGAAACTCAGCAACCTCTCCATGTCTGCAACAGTTGAAGCTTTTAGCTCCACACCCTAACAAAATTGGCCACCTAAGTGGAGTGTCTAATGGGAAAAACTATTTTTACATCTAATAGCTTCTTGACATCTTAGTAGATTAATGTTTCTAAGATAGGGTTGATTGGTCTTTATTTCTACCTAAAAGGTTTACAATCTTCTTTTAATGGAATGGTATGGGTTATAAATCTAGGATCAAATATCTTTAAGTCTTCATAGGACCATGCTATGACATCCTTGTGCTTGGTCAACAAATCTTTAGAAATTATTTTCTCTAAGTTTGTACAAGCTATACTAATGTTTACTAGTTAAGGTTGACCTTGAGTTCCTAGATCAACTATATTATAATCTATCCCACTCACTTTGAGAATCTTGATAGTTTTAGCTAGTTTATCTTTATTAAATATTCTTTCTAAGGCACTCATGCCTTTGGGAATTTTGTTGTCATTTAATTGAATGATCTTGTCATTAACTTTGTCATCATCAAAAGAATTTTCATTGAACTCATCTATGACATGAGACTGAAATAATCCTAAGTTGTTCATGAAATATATGATCTATTCATCATCATTAAATACTTACAAATGATTGACATTGTTAAGAACTAAAGGACATGAAATCAATTCAATGTTAAGGATTTCTAGTTTTGAATCTTGATTGGGCATAAAGTTAACTTCAGTTGAGGCTATCTCATTAGTAGACTTGTTCTCTTCTCTATGAATTGAAATAATTTTAATATCATCAAAGTAATCAATTAAATCTCAAAATCTAAACTTCTATTTCTTAAGATAAGATAACTTGTATTGGTACTTACTTTGAACTTGATAAACTACTAGTTTAGAATCACCATACACTAATAGTTCCTTGACCTTATGTTTGATAGCAAATTACAATCCAAAAATTAGTGCTTCATACTCTACCAAGTTATTGGTGCATAGAAACTAAAGTTTGTGAGAAGCATTGAACTCTCTCCTAATGGGATTAATTAGAACAACTCCTACTCTAGATCTAGATTTGCATCTAGCACCATCAAAATATAATTTTCACAATCTAGGCATAGCTTGAGAATATTTAGAGTTACATACCTTGGGAGTATCAAGAGTGTAAAATCCTAAATCAGAATTGACCATGTTGACCTTTTCATTTGCTGCATTATACTTGATGACCATGTGTTTCATCTTGGGTTCCTTTTCAATTTGAAATTGTTTGGAAACTCCTCTCCATGGCAGTGATATATGAGAACAATCAATTAACATGTATCCATTCAAGGCCTTTGTCCAATCTCTATTGAGTAAGATTCCATAAGCATTTGCAATGTCCACAACTTAGATATTACACCCTTGGCTCTGAAGAAAATTGCATATGAACATTCAATAATTCTCTAATTACTTTAACTATTGACTTGTCTAATTGAGTAACTACTCCATCAGACTTAATTGGAGTTAAATCAATTTTCTCATAAATACCTGTTGGCATGATATTAACAGAAGCACCTGAATCTAATAAACAATTGTGTAAGTTTTAACCAAAAATTCTAATTGTTAGTAATAAAGGTGTAACTTCTACTTTGTTCTTGTACATCACTACATTAACATTTGTAGCCTTTTGTGATTTACTAGGCTTCTTAGATAAAGATTGTAACAACAAATCTCTTTGTTCAGTAATTTGAGTTAATTCATGTAAATTAATGTTAGCTTTAATCTTTTTCATGTCCTCAACTATATTATATCCACTCCTATTAAAAGAACTAGATGCATCAAGATTTTTTTTAGAATTACTTCCCTTTGGAGGTTCTATATTATTGTCATCTTTAGGATCAGGATGAGTATCAATAACGTTTGGTGGAGTGATAATTGTCAAAGGTTGATTATGCTCTCTATTCCTTAGAGGATAAGTCTTCTTCTGATACTATTGAAAAGCATGAATCTCTTCAGGAGTATCCTCAAGGTCATTTTCATTTTGGAATGGAAAATGAAATGTCTCAACCATAAGAGTTATATCAGTAAACTTAGATGACTTTGAAGAACCAGATGTACCTGTAATGTTGTCTTTGTTAGGAAATAATTTAAAAGTGTCTAATTCTTCTTGAAAATATTCAAAAACATTACAAAATTCAATGCAATCTATTTCACCATGATTTGAAGTGCCATGAACTTTTCAATAATTTTCTAAAGCTACATCACACATGTTCATTTCAAGCATGTTCTTATTAGCAGATGACTCATTGTTGTTGTTTCTATTTTGAAATCTATTTGTAGGTCTGTTGAACCTTTGGTAAGAGTAATTTTTATTAGAGGTTTTCTCAGTATTATCTACTTATTTTTGCAACTAAAGAAAGTCAGTGCTCATTTTTTGAACCATTTTGAGTATGGAGTCAATCTCATTTTTTGGTGCTTCAAACTTATAAACTTGATTATTACTACTAGCCATTGGAACCAAAGCTCTATGATCTTGTGGATGAGATCTACTTGCAGTGTTATTCAAGAATCCTAGGTTTTGACTAGGAAGAACATGAATCAAAGGTAATTGATTCAAAATTGGGGTTTGATTCAAAGCAGGTATGTTTTGATTTGCATTAGGAATGACATTTAACATAGGCAAATAAGGATCAACATTTAAAATAGAATATGCCATATGACTCTAGGGTTGCATTTGGTCATTAAATATCACAACTTCAACATATGCTAAAGCTAATGTATCAATTACTCTAGCAGATCTTTTCAAGAACAAAAAATCCATGGGATCTAGAGCATGCTTATAAATCTCTAAATCCAAAGCTTCAATATGTCTATATAGATCTATGGTCCTACTAAAAAGCTTTTGGAATCTAGCATTAAAAGCTCTTATGGTTTCATTTGCATCTCTCTTGACATTTATGAATTATTGATAAAGGACACATAGACTGATGATCTTTCCAAATTGATCAATGAAATAATCATTAAAATTATTCCAACTAACAATATATTTCTCAAGAAAGCTAATGAACCACTCATATTGTTAGGTTGTGGAGCTAAAAGCTTCACCAAGATGCAAACAGGAGAAGTTAAAGAGGATGCAGAGTTGCAGAGAGTTGTAGAACTAGTTGCAGGGAAACCGATGTTAGTCTGATCAACCGACGTCGGTCAAATAGCAGCGAAGAACCAACTGGCATCGGTTACCAGTCGACCGACATCGGTCATCGAGGAGTCGACATTGGTAGCTTGTGTATGAACATGCAATTTGCATGTTGATTCCAGAGAGACTATTTTTGGACTGCTAGTTTGCATGTTAGAGGCTAGTCGTAGTCTTGAGTTGCACGTCTAATTATTGTAATTAAGATAGTCTAATTATTGTAAGCATGAGATCTATATATGGACTCATGGGTTGTATTGTAAAACTTGTAGCTAGAGAGTAAGAGAGCAATAAGCTCCTTCTGAGAGAAGAGAGCAATGGTGTGTTCCTCCTAGTGCCGCAGTACCAAGGTGGGTACTGGTTTGGAGAATCAACAGGGTTCTTCATATTTGTATGATCTTAGTCAGCAGGATAGCATGGCTTCTTTTGGAGATCTACAATGGTGAGTAAGGTCTAGTGATTTGCAGGTAGTAGCAGAGAGCAGGAGATCTACTTGGATTACGGTTGTGTACTTGACGTACTGGCAGCGTGTTACTGACTGGTTGGAGAGGTGAACATCAATTCTATACTGGAGTTGATTGTTGGGACCAAGAGAGAGAGGGAAGAAGGTCTTGAGGTGTGGAGAACCTTTGAGGTGGAGGAAGAAGTGGCATCTTCCTTATTGTATATTCTTTTGAGTGATTATTAATACAATTGTGTATTGTCTCTCAATTCCTATGTTGTTTCATATTTCTAGTTACTTATTGATTCTGGATAAATTCTGTGTTTAGTTGCTAATACAAGAAGTAATAATATGTGCTCTATTGTTGGAGCAAGAACCTGACACGTGGTATCAGAGCATGGTTATTGTTCTAGGTTCCTGACAAGTGGTATCAAAGCCTTGGTTGTAGGTTCAAGAGATGATACCATCAAGTGGTATCAGAGCTTTTCGTTGGGTTGACTAACAGGTGGTTTCAGATCTGGTAGTGTTTTTGATTATAGGTCACTCACAGGGGTTTCAGATTGAGTGGGAGTATAGCAATGGCAGAAGATAGTAAGCTACGAATGGAGAAACTGAATAGCACGAATGGTCTGATTGATGGAAAGAAAGAGTAGGTAAAAAGAGATTGTTGGTCGGTAGAAGATCAGCGTGTAGAAGCAGATGTTGCAGGTGACGTTGCACAAGTTGCTCTAGATAAAGTAAAATCTTTGTTTACAGATTCTTTTGCCTCTTTCCATGCAGCCCAAAATAGAGCATCTTTTCATGGGTATGTCTTTGGAGACTTTGGAGAGATTTATTTAGGGGTTGGAGAGCCTTGTCAGATAATGGACAAAGGGGAAGTGAAGCTAAAATTGCAGACGGATGACACACAGTGGTTGAAGGAAGTCATGCAGGTACTAGTCTTGGAGATGAGTCTAATTTTTTCAAGAAATTTGGGTGATGGGAGATGCACTGTAACTCTCACAGCGGATACACTTGAATTAGATGGTGGTAAGAAAGTAGGTATCCTTTATCTATCTACTTATATTATTGATTCACCTTTTGTTACAGAGATGTGGCTTCGTAGGCTTAGTCACATATGTAGAAGGAGAATGCAGGTTTTGAAGTGGAAGTCAGATGTCTTTGACAAGCTAAAGAACTGGAAAGCCTTGGTTTTCATGGAGGAGATAACAGACAGAGATCAGGTGAGGAAACTAATTTATTCTGAGTAGGGCTATGTTAATTTTAACAGGGTTTTGACCCAAAAAGAGCTCGCAGGTAAAAGTTGTCACTCACAGGGAAAACATAGAAACTGACGTCGGTTAGAAAATCGACGTCGACGTTCTCACAGTGATCGACGTTGGCTATGTGCAGACCGACATCGGCAAAATAGGGACAGGTAAAAATTGGCGTCAATCACGAGGACCGACGTCGGCAAGGAAGCCGTCGCAGGGAACCGACATCAGTCAGGTGCAGGCTAGGAGATGGCCGAGATCGATCACTGGAATGAATGTTGGGTGGATAGCAAGCTGTCAACAAGTCTCAAACGCTCATGTAGAGGTCAGAAATGGTAAGTGAACCTCATATTTGTTGTTCACCTTCTTTATTATTGCTTACTGATGGTTGAGAACCAGGAAGATGTATAGAGGCAATGTAGGTAGAATCCAAAAATAGTGGGAGCATGGCATGAATTCTTTAGAAGAGAACCAAGTAGGAGATTTGGTAGATTTGTCAGCTAAGAGAGAGCACTGGGAGAGGAGTGGATTCCCTTATTAGAGAAGAGAGTGAATGGATAAGTGAGACAGAAGGCCAAGGTACATGGTCTTGAGGTAGCTATAGGATAGTGGTACAGGTTTGACAGGTGGATGACTAAGCATGGCTTTAGTCAATGTCAGTGTAACTATTGTGTTCTTTTCTTTACCAAGTGGATGATGAGTCGCGACATCATCTTGTTACTGTATGTGGAGTGGTTGCTTATTGCAGGTTTACATATGCAGGGAGTTCTCTGAGCTAAAAGGTAAAGTTAGTTTCAGAGGTATGTTATGAAGAGTTTGGTAGCAGCAAAATTCTTTAGCATAAGAGACATAGAGGATCACAGGTTCATTTTGTCTCAAATAAGAAGCTAATGCGAAGGTGTTGGCGAGGTTCAAGATGTAGAATCAGAAAGCACACCAAGGGCTGGACAGTTCAAGCTGAGCTTAGAACAGGGTTCGAAATCACATGAGGTCTAGAGTAGACCTGAGTTTTCCCAAGCAGTGGGGGTTGTCAAAAAGTATGGAGCCAATTCGGGGAAGGAGTACTGGAGGGCAGTTCAGTGGATTCTCAGGTATCTGAGAGGGATCAACAGCAGGGATTCTTATTATGCAGGGTCAAGATCTTCACTACATGGATAAGTAGGTTCAGATGTGGCAGGTTACATGAATGACAGGGAAGGCATCACAGGTTGTGTGGTGGTTGGTCTTCAGGATTGATCTTGAAGAGGAATACAAGCTAGGGAATAACTTAGACAGTGTACAAGTACAGGTACAGGTGCAGCTATTTATCTCCAAGTGGGAAATTATTAAGTTGTGGAGCTAAAAGCTTCACCAAGATGTAAACAGAAGAAGTTACAGAGGATGCAAAGTTGCAGAGAGTTGCAGAACCAGTTGCAGGGAAATCGACGTCAGTCTGATCAGCCGACGTCGGTCAGATAGCAGCGAAGAACCAACCGGCATCGGTTACTAGCCGACATCGGTCATGGAGGAGCCGACGTCGACAGCCTGTGCGTGAACATACAGTTTGCATGTTGATTCTGGAGAGTTTATTTTTGGAATGCTAGTTTGCATGTTAGAGGCTAGTCGTAGTCTTGAGTTGCACGTCTAATTATTGTAATTAAGATAGTCTAATTATTGTAAGCATGAGATCTATATATGGACTCATGGGTTGTATTGTAAAACTTGTAGCTAGAGAGTAAGAGAGCAATAAGCTCCTTCTGAGAGAAGAGAGCAATGGTGTGTTCCTCCTAGTGCCGCAGTACCAAGGTGGGTACTGGTTTGGAGAATCAGCAAGGTTCTTCATATTTGTATGATCTTAGTCAGCAGGATAGCATGGCTTCTTTTGGAGATCTACAATGGTGAGTAAGCTCTAGTGATTTGCAGGTAGCAACAGAGAGCAAGAGATCTACTTGGAGTACGGTTGTGTACTTGACGTACTGGCAGCGTGTTACTGACTAGTTGGAGAGGTGAACATCAATTCTGTATTGGAGTTGATTGTTGGGACCAAGAGAGAGAGGGAAGAAGGTCTTGAGGTGTGGCGAACCTTTGAGGTGGAGGAAGAAGTGGCATCTTTCTTATTGTATATTCTTCTGAGTGATTATTAATACAATTGTGTATTGTCTCTCAATTCCTGTGTTGTTTCATATTTCTAGTTACTTATTGATTCTGGTTAAATTCTGTGTTTAGTTGCTAATACAAGAAGTAATCATATGTGCTCTATTGTTGGAGCAAGATCTTGACAAGTGGTATCAGAGCATGTTTATTGTTCTAGGTTCCTGACAAGTGGTATCAGAGCCTTGGTTGTAGGTTCAAGAGCTGATACCATCAAGTGGTATCAGAGCTTTTGGTTGGGTTGACTAACAGGTGGTTTCAGATTTTGTAGTGTTTTTGATTACAAGTCACTCACAGGGGTTTCAGATTGAGTGGGAGTATAGCAATGGTAGAAGATAGTAAGCTACGAATGGAGAAATTGAATAGCATGAATGGTTTGATTGATGGAAAGAAAGAGCAGGTAAAAAGAGATTATTGGTCGATAGAAGATCAGCGTGTAGAAGTAGATGTTGCAGGTGACGTTGCACAGGTTGCTCTAGATAAAGTAGAATCTTTGTTTACAGATTCTTTTGCCTCTTTCCATGCAGCCTGAAATAGAGCATCTTTTCATGGGTATGTCTTTGGAGACTTTGGAGAGATTTATTTAGGGGTTGGAGAGCCTTGTCAGATTATTGACAAAGGGGAAGTGAAGCTAAAATTGCAAACGAATGACACACAGTGGCTGAAGGAAGTCATGCAGGTACCAGTCTTGGAGATGAGTCTAATTTCTTCAAGAAATTTGGGTGATGGGAGATGCACTGAAACTCTCACAGCGGATACACTTGAATTAGATGGTGGTAAGAAAGTAGGTATCCTTTATCTATCTACTTATATTACTGATTCACCTTTTGTTACAGAGATGTGGCTTCGTAGGCTTAGTCACATATGTAGAAGAAGAATGCAGGTTTTGAAGCGGAAGTCAGATGTCTTTGACAAGCTAAAGAATTGGAAAGCCTTGGTTTTCATGGAGGAGATAACAGACAGAGATCAGGTGAGGAAACTAATTTATTTTGAGTAGGGCTGTGTTAATTTTAACAGGGTTTTGACCCAAAAGGAGCTCACGGGTAAAAGTTGTGACTCACAAAGAAAACACAGAAACCGACGTCGGTTAGAAAATCGGCGTCGGCGTCTTCACAGTGACCGACGTCGGCTATGTGCAGACCGACGTCAGCAAAATAGGGACAGGTAAAAATTGGCATCGGTCACGAGGACTGACGTCAGCGAGGAAGCAGTCGCAGGGAACCGACATCGATCGGGTGCAGGCTGGGAGATGGCCTAGATCGGTCACTGGAATGAATGTTGGGTGGACATCAAGCTGTCAACAAGTCTCAAACGCTCATGTAGAGGTCAAAAATGGTAAGTGAACCTCATATTTTTTGTTCACCTTCTTTATTATTGCTTACTGATGGTTGAGAACCAGGAAGATGTATAGAGGCAATGTAGGTAGAATCCAGAAACAGTGGGAGCATGGCATGAATTCTTCATAAGAGAACTAAGCAGGAGATTTGGTAGATTTGTCAGCTAAGAGAGAGCACTGGGAGAGGAGTGGATTCCCTTATTAGAGAAGAGAGTGAATGGATAAGTGAGACAAAAGGCCAAGGTACATGGTCTTGAGGTAGCTATAGGATAGTGGTACAAGTTTTGACAAGTGGATGACTAAGCATGGCTTTAGTCAATGTCAGTGTAACTATTGTGTTCTTTTCTTTACCAAGTGGATGATGAGTCCCGACATCATCTTGTTACTGTATGTGGAGTGGTTGCTTATTGCAGGTTTACATATGCAGGGAGTTCTCTGAGCTAAAAGGTAAAGTTAGTTTCAGAGGTATGTTATGAAGAATTTGGTAGCAGCAAAATTCTTTAGCATAAGAGACATAGAGGATCACAGGTTGATTTTGTCTCAAATAAGAAGCTGATGCGAAGGTGTTGGCGAGGTTCAAGATGCAGAATCAGAAAGCACACCAAGGGCTGGACAGTTCAAGCTGAGCTTAGAACAGGGTTCGAAATCACATGAGGTCTAGAGTAGACCTGAGTTTTCCCAAGCAGTGGGGGTTGTCAGAAAGTATGGAGCCAATTCAGGGAAGGAGTACTGGAGGGCAGTTCAGTGGATTCTTAGGTATCTGAGAGGTATCAGCAGCAGGGATTCTTGTTATGCAGGGTCAAGGTCTTCACTACATAGATATGTAGGTTCGAATGTGGTAGGTTACTTGAATGACAGGGAAGGCATCACAGGTTGTGTGGTGGTTGGTCTTCAGGATTGATCTTGAAGAGGAATACAAGCTAGGGAATAATTTAGACATTGTACGGTACAGGTATAGGTGCAGCTGTTTATCTCCAAGTGGGAGATTGTTAGGTTGTGGAGCTAAAAGCTTCACCAAGATGCAAACATGAGAAGTTACGAAGGATGCAGAGTTGCAGAGAGTTGTAGAACCAGTTGCAGGGAAATCGACGTCAGTCTGATCAGCCGACATCGGTCAGATAGTAGCGAAGAACCAACCGGCATCGGTTACCAGTCGACCGACATCGGTCATAGAGGAGCCGACGTCGGCAACCTGTGTGTGAACATGCAGTTTGCATGTTGATTTTGGAGAGTCTATTTTTGGACTGCTAGTTTGCATGTTAGAGGCTAGTCGTAGTCTTGAGTTGCATGTCTAATTATTGTAATTAAGATAGTCTAATTATTGTAAGCATGAGATCTATATATGGACTCATGGGCTGTATTGTAAAACTTGTAGCTAGAGAGTAAGAGAGCAATAAGCTCCTTCTGAGAGAAGAGAGCAATGGTGTGTTCCTCCTAGTGCCGCAGTACCAAGGTGG
This sequence comes from Torreya grandis, assembly GCA_037957365.1. NCBI lineage: Eukaryota > Viridiplantae > Streptophyta > Pinopsida > Cupressales > Taxaceae > Torreya > Torreya grandis. Next base: position 3,913,903 of record JARHVA010001041.1, on the reverse strand, counting down.
GTACTGGTTTGGAGAATCAACAGGGTTCTTCATATTTGTATGATCTTAGTCAGCAGGATAGCATGGCTTCTTTTGGAGATCTACAATGGTGAGTAAGGTCTAGTGATTTGTAGGTAGCTGCAGAGAGCAGGAGATCTACTTGGAGTACGGTTGTGTACTTGACATAATGGCAGCGTGTTACTGACTGGTTGAAGAGGTGAACATGAATTTTGTATTGGAGTTGATTGTTGGGACCAAGAGAGAGAGGGAAGAAGGTCTTGAGGTGTGGCGAACCTTTGAGGTGGAGGAAGAAGTGGCATCTTCCTTATTGTATATTCTTCTGAGTGATTATTAATACAATTGTGTATTGTCTCTCAATTCCTGTGTTGTTTCATATTTCTAGTTACTTATTGATTCTGGTTAAATTCCGTGTTTAGTTGCTAATACAAGAAGTAATCATATGTGCTCTATTGTTGGAGCAAGATCCTGACACGTGGTATCAGAGCATGTTTATTGTTCTAGGTTCCTGACAAGGTTGGATCTCTAAAAGTAAATGGAAATAATCTACATGCAACATCTTCATGAACAATGTTTAAAATTCTTATTGATTACCATTGCTACAAAGGATCAAATCATCAACCTCTATTTTGTGTTAAGCATGTATTTTAAATTTTGGCTAAGATCTTTGAAATTTTTGATGGGTTTGCTTGGAGTAGGAATATACATACATACATATGCATATGGGTTTACCTGGAATAGGTATATACATGCATGTATTCATGCACATGCATGCATGCACACGCGCGCGCACACACACACACATGGAACCAAATTTGGATGAACAAGATTAATTAAGGAACCATATAATAGTTTTAAGGGATAATGAAATAAATAATAGTCGATGGGAGATATATTGGGAATAATGCTTCATTTATTTATTATATCCATGCTTGGAAGTAATTGGTACATATGCCATTACATTGTGCTCTCAGAGTAGTTTTCCTCCATTGGTGATTAGTTAGTTTCATTCACCCCATTTCTTCCTCAAAATTGAGCAAATAGTGATCTCATAATAAATTTATAGATTTAGTGAGATTTGTAAAGTATCAAAATATATAATTTGTTCTTATATATTTTCTCTTCTATACATATTCTTATTAGTTTGGAAGGGATTACTATTGGCTTCAATTAACTTCAATTGACTTTAATATCTGATTAAACCATGTATTGTCCACTAATCAAATAACATTATTTTGTGTACATTGAAATATTTAAACCTTTTTAATAGTTAATTTGCACATTTCTTAACATTTATTTGAAAAAAAAATCATTTATCTATGTTCTAATTAGTGGAAAGTTTTGGAATGTGATTAACTAGTCCAAAATTGTTGACATCATGAATAGTAGTGATATATGTTCCCTCCACCATTCTCTATTACTCTTAGTGACATTAAAAAAATAAAATAATCAGTTCATAGCCAGACATTGGGGCTCACTATACATGCTTGAGGCTTGTTAAATGAAAATTTAGTTTTTTTTCAAATATTTGGCATCATGTAATGGAAAAGTTGTAATATGATTCAAAATTATTGTCGACGTTTCAACTCACCTCTTAGGTTCATCATCAAGACAATAACAATGTGAAGAAGAGTCTCACACCCTGACTTAAATAAATACATGAAATAGTGTAGAAACAAGCATACAAAACTGACATAACATATTAATAACTTTCGATTAATGGAAACCAAAACCAACTAATTAACAATCCATCATCTCAATTCAAACAATTTTTTTTAACAATTTCGATTAAACCATTTTCTTAAACCAATTATCAACTTTTACCAAAATTTTTGTCCCTATAAAAATAATAAAATATTTAATAATGTAATAGTGCTCCACTCATTCTAACTCGTAAGTTCTACTATATCGAAGGTCAACATTATGCTCTTTTATCCTTATTTTTTATAGCTAACATCAACAACAGTAATTTCCAATCATTGATATTTTAGATAATTGTGACATTCAATTGAAGTTTAATGCAGCGCAAATATTCTTTTTGGTCTGAGCAGCTTCGTTTCTCGTTTTATAATTTGCATTAATTTAATCAAATCAAAGTCTGGTATTCACTTGTGATTAAATGAATAGCTATTTATTTCTCCATTTCTACTTTTTAGAAGCTTGGCTAGACTGTTACACTGCATTCTTTTGCTATTGCCAAACTAACTTCAGAAGGGGGTTGACCTGCTGGACACATGTCTGTGGCATCCCTTTTTGTTTCTTATTTCTCCATTGCCTGCATCACAAATCGGGTAGCACTGCTTACCATTCTATCCATCTATTACACAAAGAAGAACAAATTCATATCAAACAATTAAGAAAAAAAAGATGCAAGATCGGCGCAATACTAAGTATTTCATTATTGCAAGTATTGAATTTGATTTTAGTCTTGTTTTTTCTTATTACATGACATGGAAAATGTTAATAATGAACGTTAGTTTTCAGAAAGCGAAGCACTTTCACTAACTGGGTCTTTTTGGTTTTTTTTGGGGGGTTGGAATATTAACTCAGAGGTTTAGCTCGGTGATATTTCTCAAGAACAGTATGACCTCGGGGAAAATAAATGCATATAATTTCTCAGTTATTGCATCAGCAGCTTCTTGGCAACTGGGTAAAAACTTATCTTAGACTATTTATGTCTTTATCGTTCCTTGCTCTGTCACATTCAACATGTCATTGATGCAGAGACCAAGAGGTTTTAAAACTATGCAAAGAGTAGAAAGTGATTGAATCAGAAGGTAGTTCCATCTCAAACTAATTGCAAAGAGTGGCAATTACAAGCTAAGTCTAAAAATTTTCAGGGGTTTTTGATTGGTGTATCATGTCTGTGAAATCAAAAGTAATGTATAAAAATCAATATTAATAATTACGAAGAATCTAATTTTTTATTTTTTTCAAAAATATAAGAGCAATCTCAAAATAATATTGATAATTTAAATTCTTTATTTTTTTCAAACATATTTTAATTGTTTCAATCTTTTGTGAACATACATTTCAAAACTTTTTTTAATGGAGCTTTTGACTCTCATAAAATTGCTCGGCACTAATCATTATTTCTAGGGGTGTAATTTAACTGTTTATAAATAGTTGTTCTTATTTTATTTGCAGTGTTCTACTTTTTTCAGTTTAAGAGCACTGACAAATTTGAGGGATACAATTGAATGCTATGTTGATAGTTTTACTTGAAACTGGTTAGGCTTTATTTGGTTATATAAGTATAAATTTATATACAATTAATATTTCTATGCAATTAAAATGCTCTTAGGTGTTTATAATGATTTTTTTCATAAAATATGTAATCGATTTGAATTCTCGGCATAGTAGTTCGGAGTCATCTAAAATGAGAGGCAAGTTAGGGTGAATTTTTGTTTTGATGTTATTTTGTACATATTTTAAGATTTTGAATTATTTTGTGCAGATTTGATGTTATTAAGATTTATAGGTGGTTTTTCTATTAAAATATGTAATCAATTTCAATTTTGGAAGATTCGGAATTATTTTAAAAGTTAGGTTGATTTTTCTAATTTTTAATTTTAATTTTTTAATACATTTTAATATTTAAAATTCTTTTGTGTCGTAGTTATCCTTCTAATTGTTGTAAACTTGATGTATATTTTTAACACAGTTCACGTGCTTTGAGACTTACATTATTATGGGTCATGAGAGCTTGTCTCCAATAATTTCCATGGTAATTGGAACCCAAGTCTTCAATGTATAACTACATAATTAGATTTAAGTGTTTTAAAGCTTAAGAACATAGATAACATATTTAGTTCCCTCTCTGGTGTTATAGAACATACAAAGAGACTACCTCATGCCATATCAAAGAATAATTTTATAAGGTTTTCTTTCTAAAAATATTCTCTTCAACAACATATTGAATCAAAGTTTGTTTTATTGAATATTTGAAGAAAATAAAGAAACAAAGCTTTAATATTTGAATAGTTTTGTGATTGAAAAAATGTACATAATATTTTACGTTGAAATGATTTTTCTTAAAAAGATCATTGATAATATATGCGACCAAATAAAATAGAATGTTACAAAGATTTATTATTTATTAATAGAGGTTTGTTTTTACAATCTTTTCATTAATTATATAATAATTGTCATTGCATCTTAATTTTTAATTGGATGGTTATATACTCTATCAAAGATATTCTATACTAGTTTTTCTCTAGAGTAATTATCTTTAAATTCAATGTTCAAAAAAATTTACAAAATATTTACGACAGATTTCAATTCAATTTAACATCTACAGGGACTTGAAGCATGTTGCCTTTGTTAATTTATACTCTTGTAAGTTCTTTTTAAAAATTAAACTTACAATCTCATTCGAATGAATTTTAAACTTTACATAGATAAGATACGGGGTACAAGCACTGGTACATAAACATAGATACCATTTAAATCAAGATACATAAGTAAATGAACAAAAATACTACTAAATTATATGTAAATATTATCATTAAAAAAAATTGGATACAAAACTGATTCTATATTAAAATTCTGTGACAACTATACATTAATATTATTATCTTACAATTTTTCCCATAAACATATTTATTTTTGTTGTCATCTAAATTTGGTGTCCAAATGGGCTTCCATACTTCACTACGTCAACATTGATGAAGGGATCAGATATGAAATTGAATAAAAGTGATGTGATGAAATTTCTACATTAATGATAAAATAACGAAGATATGGTTGGGAAGTAAGGATATGGTTGGGATGTAAATGTGGAGGGTGATTGCGGAGGATTTGGTTCGTGATGAAGCGGGAGACGGTTTAAATAAGGCCATTCGCACCACCTCGTAATCATGCGACAGGACATCAGACATGGATACTCATACAGTGGCTGTGGCACTGGCGGCTCCCCTCATAGCATTTGTGCTACTTGCAGTTTTTATTGTGAAGCATTCTTCTTCAAAGGCTACTGCCATTCTCGTGCCTCCAGGCAGTTTTGGGTGGCCTGTAGTCGGAGAAATGCCCCACCTTCTAACCTCCATGTGGGCGAAAGGATATGAAAATTTTCTGGAGCATAGAAATAAGCGATATGGAGACATCTTCAAGACCTCTTTGTTTGGGCACCCTGTGGCCATTTTCTACAGTGCTCAAGGCAATCGATTTCTCTTCAATGCAGACGTGCAAAGCTATTATCCTGATTCGGTTATCAAGTTATTCGGAAATTCTTTGGTTAGTAAACATGGGGAAGACTGCAAAGAAGTGAGAAAGCTGCTCATGAACTTCTTAAGGCCGCAAGCTCTGCAGAAATTTGTGGGTAAAGCGGATTCCATCATCAACGACCAACTTAAACGTTTCTGGATCGGAAACCAGCAAGTGAAGGCGTTTTCTTTGATCAATCAGGGGATGTTTACAGTGGCTTGCAGTCTCTTTGTGAGTATCGACGATGAAGTACAACAGAAAGAGTTGTTTGGCTATTTTAAAGATGTGATGAAGGGAACGGTACAGATCCCTTTGAATCTTCCCGGAACGGCATACCACAAGGGCCTAACCGCTAGAAAACACCTCCACAAAATACTTCAAAAGCTCATCGACAAGCGGAGGAAGGATCTGGTAAGCGGCTCCGCTTCAGCAGAGCAGGACCTTTTATCCTTCCTTCTCTGCAACGCAGATGATCATACAATGGCAGACGAAGATATCAAGGACAATATCATGCTACTTTTAGTCGCCGGCCATGAAACCAGCGTTGTCACCCTAACGTTTCTGCTCAGGTATCTGGCTTTACATCCGCACTGCTACACCCAACTTCTCCAAGGTATAAATAAACCCTAGTAAACCCTAAACTGTAAACGCTGTCCCATTTTCTTATTCTTTAGGTTACATTCAACTCATAATTTTCACTGCCATTTTTGTATTGACTTGAGAAGAGCGGCAGAACACGTGCAGATTGTGGTGGAGATGGAAGGCAGGCAGGAGCTGCAATGGAAAGACATACAGAAGATGAAGTATTCATGGAGGGCGGCACAGGAGACACTCAGACTCCAACCTCCAGCTGCAGGCGCATTTCGCAAGTCCAGTCTGGACATCTCTTACGGTGGAATCATCATCCCCAAAGGATGGAAAGTAAGCAAGCAATTTTTATTTTTCGCTTGCCCCTAAACTACCATATAAGTTGTAGTATTATCTCTTCAATTGTTAATTCTGACATGGTTGTGTGAAAGAGTATGCTACAGATATTTTGGGCAACATATTTAACGCATAAGAAAGCAGAGTATTTCCCTGATCCCGAGAATTTCGATCCGTCAAGGTTTGAGGGGAGCGGGCCGGAGCCGTTTACATTCGTGCCGTTCGGAGGGGGCCGTCGGATTTGCCCGGAGAATGAATATGCCCGGATGATAGTTCTTGCGTTTCTGCACAACATAGTCAAAAGTCTGAAATGGGAAGTGGTGGATGCAAATGAGAACATCTTTGCCAATCCCCTGCCCATACCTGCACGGGGGCTGCTGCTTCGACTTCTCCCGCTCTCTCACAGTTATGCCTCTGCGTTTTCCATGGATACTAAAGCATCCAGCATTAAAAATTAGGGTGTGTGTCTTTTTTTTTAAAAGGGTTTGATCTATGTTTGAATCTGGAATTATTGAATTATATAGAATATTAATATTTATATTTATATTTTGAAAATAATTATATAATCAATTGGGTTGTAGTTTAATGATGAGGATGATCATGCAAAAAGTGCTTTCTAGTTATCTATCAAAATACAAATTTCATACAAAATAGAAAAAGGATAATCCTTGAATCGTACCCCGTGTAAATTCGACGGAATGGATACCTCTCAATTTTTACACTTAGACCAAAAAAATATTATATACACCTAATCCATATAATCATTCAAGATTTCAATTTAATAAAATTAAAATAAATATATAATATTAAATAAATAAATATTTAAATCAATAAACTTTTTTTACTATTCAATAATTGAAATGAAAAGAAACTAAATTTTTGATATGTTGAATTAAGTCATTGAATAAATCTTATATATTTAATCATTTTGTTCATGAATGGTTGTTTTAATCTTAATTTAAAATTAAGGGGATCAACTTAAATATGTTGTTTATTTTAAGTTTGGTTGGGATGCATATGTAATCATAAAAGTTATCACCTTGATCATATGGTTTTAATTTGATTATTGATCATTGTTAACAATGGCGCATTTTCTCAGTGACATGATTGACCAATAGATATCTGTAAAACTATATGAAAAATTAATTTTATTAGAATTTTTATTTTAAGATTTTATTAAGATAAATATTTATAAATGTGTATGATATTATTATAATTAATATATTATAAATAAATTAGAAGGTAAAAAGTTTAAAATGATGAATTATATTTATCATTTTTCTTTTAGAAATAAATTTTTAAGATTTTCTTATCTCATAATTATTATTAAAAATATATGAAAATAAATGTTAATCAAGAAATGAATAGTCTTAAAAATTATTTAGATAATAACTAAAACACATATAGATATATAATTCTATAAAAATTAATATCTAATGTTATAAATAATTATGCTTCATCTTCTCTTTTGTTTAAGTTGCATAAATTTGTATATTATAATTTTTTTCATCTATAAATTTTATTACATATTTTATTTAAGTTATTTTGAATATTTTTTTTATTGAAGGATAAACATTCTAAATTTTAAAACTTTATCATCGTTGGAATCCAGTGCATAAATAATTGATCTTTTTCATATATATATATATATATATATATATATATATATATATATATATATATATATATAAAAAGTTCAATTTACATATATACTCATGTTTTATATTAAGTGTACAAATAATTAACCTTTTTCATATATATATATTAAATTGAAAAACTCAACTTACATATATGTTCATGTTTTAGATTATATATAGTTGATTACAATTAATGAGTGAGCATACACTTAAATTTGAGCATTCTTTCGACTAAACAATTATGATTAGGGGACATCCAATCTGTCAAAACCACCTAAAAATGATCTTAATCATATTCAAAAGAATTTATATCTTGATAAATAATATAATAAACCATCATCTTCACCAATTAAACTATAATCCTTTTAATTATTTTAATACATTTCAAAATTCATATTAATAATATTCTAACACACATACACATGTAAAATATACAAATAAATATGTCCCAAATACGCAACGAAACTTAATATTTTCTTATCTCATAATTATTATTAAAAATATATGAAAATAAATGTTAATCAAAAAATGAATAGTGTTAAAAATTATTTAGATAATAACTAAAACACATATAGATATATAATCCTATAAAAATTAATATCTAATGTTATAAATAATTATGTTTCATCTTCTCTTTTGTTTAAGTTGTATAATTTTGTATATTATAATTTTTTTCATTTATAAATTTTATTACATATTTTATTTAAGTTATGTAAAATATTTTTTTAATTGAAGATTAATAAATTTAAGTTTTAAAACTTTATCATTTTTGAAATCCAATGCAGAAATAATTGATCTTTTTCATATATATATATCATCTTTGAAATCCAATGCAGAAATAATTGATCTTTTTCATATATATATATATACTCATGTTTTATATTAAATGTACAAATAATTAACCTTTTTCAAATATATATATTTTTTAAAATTGAGAAACTCAACTTACATATATTATTTTAACACACATACACACGTAAAATATACAAATAAATATGTCCCAAATGCATAACGAAGCTCAATATAGTACATTGCACATAAAAGCTTATTCATTAGCGATAATAACTTAACATACAGATTTAATAAAACATGAGCAGTGCGCATAAGAGCATCATCTCCTCTAATACATCCACTTTTAAGTAGAGCCAAAAATATACTTTTTAGAAAATGATGGTGATGGAAAAATATGCCACCCCTATTGAAGAAAAAGATTATACAGTCGATTTTGGCCACACCGGTTCATGCCTCTTGTGTTATTCAGTCGGTTCGAAATCCCACTTTCGGGATCAGTTTTGCACCCCAATTACATTTTATAGCTTTGGCAACCACAATAAAATTATAATGTCGTTGTCCATGTATATTCTGCCATACTTGTATTGAACCGCCACGCAGATTATGTTTGAATATTTTTGAGATTATATGAAGGATTATCTATTTTGTTGTGCTTTTGTTAGGTTGCCCTACTTTAAGATTATGTAAACCACATTCTGATTGGAATATTTGTAAACATGTGTAATATCATTATAAGGGATCAGTTCTAAAGAATTGTGTTTCATTGTCTTTTTCATTAAAATTATAGAATTTTATCGATTAATTTTTATCGTTTATGGTTTTGATAAAAAGAATATATTAAATGAGTCTTATTAATTTTCAATATAAATTTCTAAAGTTTTTAGTATATATCAATGGAGTTTTAGGGTAAGTAGGATAAAATCTGTTTTGCAGGTTATAAATGTCGTAACATGTAAATTGGAGATAGGAAACATGAAATCAGGATTAAGCAAAGATAATTATCAATTTGTTTCACACTTTACTTGTCACTCACCAAAAAAATCCCAATATTGTTGACAACTACCATAAATATCATAACATTTCTGGCAGTCAATTCCGATCATATCCAAATACTCAAATGAGGTTCTTGACACTTTTGGGTGTGTACTTTCATGTTCATATTTAGATGGTTATCGTAAGATGGTAATTAACTCAAGATATACCTGTAAAAATTATGTGAATATACCTTACTACTGAATTTTGAATAATTAACTCGGTTTTATTTTTGTGATTACTTTTTTACATCTATTTAACACATTCTTTTTTGGTTGAAGTAATGTGTGAATTAGAAAGGCCACACACCTAGACTGGTAGAGTTATCAATGAATGACTAGTTTGAAACAACCACGACTATAACATTGTCATTTATTTGATGCATCTTCCGTCGCTTCACTTGTTAAAGTGAAAAATTAAACATTTAATCGCAGTTGTAACCAATGAATACCTATTAAAATTAAATCTATTCTGAGAATCAAATCTGAATGGATTGCAGCACACTCAACCCTTTAACTGACTCATTCATAACTCGATAACATCTATTTAACATACATAATTAAATATAATTAATTTTATTTATCTTTCAATTAATTATAATATATTTATTCATATTACAATTTGTTAAGCTATATAAGCCCCTTCATCATTGTCATTGTGGCCGAAAAGAAATTCATAAAAATACACTAGATTAAATTGCAAATATCTAAGGTTTAACTATAAGGGGCTTGTTATAATTAAATATATGAAGGGTTAATATAACATTTTCCCATTTCTAACTACTTAAATAATTATTTTTATTATTTAAATTTTAATTGTGCTAGGTTTATGCTTGTGGTTTTTATTGAAAAGATGATTTGTAAGATTCAATGTAGAAAATATAAATTTTATTGTTTTCATTTCTTTTTGTAAATTGTTATTTTTAAATTATTTTTATTGATGTCAATCATCAAAATTGAGTTTCTTTTACAATCCACAAAATTTTTACAATCAAATAATCTTCCTAATATTTAGAATCTTCAAAATATATTAAAATTGATATATGATGAAAAATTTAACACATAACCTTTCTATTAAAAAAAATTAATTTTACATATCTTTTTTATTGACCAACAATATTTAAGTCTAAATTTATCTCTAAAATGTGTTTTAAATGTTATCTTTCAATGACAAGCTAACAGGCATTTTCAGGTTAATGACAACTTAAAGTTTTATTTCTTGTAACAGATGTGTGTAAAATATATTGTACAAGATTATCAAAAAGAAATTATGTTCAAAAAAAGAAAACTATGTGAACATCCAAGTGAAAGATATGATTATTATTTTTTTCTTTAATGATACAATTGATATAATATTTAAAATGCCCATCTACTTGAGATGAAAAAAATATAAAGTAATCAATTCTTAAATATATTTAAATTTACGTATAAATCTATATAAGATTATAATATTACTTTTTAAAAAATATTAAAATTGATTCATGTGACTAGAAAAGTATAATGTAAAAAATAGGGAGCACAAGTGTAATTCAAATAATCCTTAAAATTAAAAAAAGCATTTAATAAAATATGTAAAAATAAATCATATCTTTTGATGCCTCACAGATCTCACTATATCTACCATCATGTTACGAGGTTGATTTTTACTCAATCTTGAAAAAGAAGCAAGATGAAGAAAAATATAAATCTATCTTTAGATATAAAGCATTATGGAAGAAAAGTTTTAGAAAAATACTCACAAAAAATAAATACTTTTTTAAAAAAAGGGCTAAGCATCTCTAATCCTCATAAACTATGAAGGTCTAAAAAGAAGTTATACTAGTCTTTGAAAACATAAAATAATAATCTTTAATGTCATAATAAGAAGAAGATCTAAATACAAAATTATCTTCAATTTTAAGTTCTATTGAACAAATCCAGTAAATATAATAAGCCTTAATAACATGGTGATCTATTTTTATGAAAAGATAGTGTAAACAAACTCTTAATCCACATGAAAAGATTATAAGATCAACGAGAAGGAAATACTAATTTACCAATAGTATAAAATACAATACATATAATATGTAATTGAAAAAAACAAAATATTTTTCTATGGATTGGAAATTAAATTATAAAATACCAAATATAAGAATTTTAGACTTTTTTTTTTGTTATAATGGGAATCGGTTACAACCCTTCTTTATCTCCACCCAAATCTGGTATTTTACTTCGGTAGCTGACCAACCACCTTCATAATTTATCTTAGCTAGCTCTTGCCACATTTTTATTTTTGATTTAGATTCACATCTATTATAACCTATCCACATCTTGATAAAATCCAATCAAAATGAATAAGATCTCTGAAGGTGCAATTGTTAGATTTTAAACTCTATATCAAATGACACTAAATCACAAATGACTACATGATCTCCAACCCAACCATTGGCTACATGTAACCAAATGTTGTAAGTAATAAGACTGTGGTACCCATAAAATCCTCTAACTTTTTCAAAGAAGCAACTAAAATTTTATATCAAGGAATTGTCATGGAAATTATAAACACCAAGCGTCACATCATTGAATATAATTGAATAGAGATAATGCATATAAGAATATGAATTATTAGAGTAAAGTAAACAAAAATAAATAAAATAATAAATAAATATCAAGACAACTATGAAGGACATCAATTAATAATAAATTTAATATGTAATGACTTATCAATTAAAAATAATTATTAATAAATTAAAATATAAATTATTGGAAACCTTATTAATATATATCTTTATACACAAAATTTTGGTATATGAGTCTTTTTCAAAATATTGTGGATATCTTTAGTTATTTTTGATGAACTTTCCTTTTATGTTGGCCCCCATATTGTCATCTTTTGATTTATATCTTCCTCATAGCTTGAATATTTTTCCCCTTTTGACCAATGATAATATGTTCATTCAATCAATCATATCTAAAATCTTATAGATCGATACTTATTTATATTTATATGATTTCAGATGCTCCTAGAATGTCTAAAACATTGTTTCGAGGTCTTTTCCTAAGTCATAGTCTATCCAAATGGCTATCCCCTTAACTTTTGGGCCATTTCTAATTTTATTGTTATTTTTTACTATTTCTTAGAGTCAACCCATCTATGGATTTTCCCTTGTGAACTGTTTGTGTACCCTTAACCATATGATTATTGATTCATGTCCTCCAATCTCTTATAATTAAAGTATCTCATGCACATTATTAAGTCTTATTAAAATGTATTCACATCTTATCAAAAAAGAATCTGCACATTGATTTAATTGATCCCTCATCCATTTTGTGTCAAGGTATTGTATAAAAAGAAGGTTATAGTGGGAGCATGTAGTTGAATTTGATTATCTAGGGAGAGAAGGTGAATCTATATCTCTCACTTGGGTTGGAGTTACACTCATAAATCACTATAACTACATTTGCTCTAGTTCCAAGCAGGCAGAATACATAACTGTAACTCCTCAAGAGATTTGAACTAGCTAAGCATGCATAATACATTATTGAGAATTAGGTCAAGATCAAATAAGAGAGAAAAGAGATAAGTGTGCCTGTCAAATTAGTATATTGAAGCAATATTATGGATCACCATTTTACTACGTATCAAACCCATAAAATTTATCTATTAATTGTGACATACTGATTTTATCTTTTTTCACTCTTGTTAACTATGTCTTGATATAGAATCAAGTTAATTTATCAGATCATGAAACAATCTATGGGTTTTGTTCCTCTTATTTTCTGGATCAACTTTCATAATTGTGACATCCTTTAAAACTGTGCAAATAAGCCAATAAGGGTATTTCTCTATCATCCCTTTTTGTCAAATTTTGAAAGTTCATTTATCTATTTTATCACATTTCAAATATGTATGTATGATTTTATTTACTTTATTTATTATATTTGGATTTTGTAATGGTTTTAATTTTTTTAAATGGTGTAAATGTCATTTTGGGATAAATAGTTAAAACATAAATTGGTGAACTCCTTTGATTTTTGAACCTATCAACATTAGGGTTTCATGCTCTCTTTCCCTCCTGGAATTTTATTGTGGATGTTTTGAATCTCATTTATCTATGGTTTTATATTATAGATGATTTAAATTTGATTTATCTATGGTTGTAATATCATTAGCCCTAGTCTTTTGTTTGTATCTTTCAAACTCTAATTTACATATGATGACTCATACGTTTAGTTTATTGTTTCAAAATGATGAAAATTATTTTATTTTTTATGTTTTAAATGATATTAATTCTAATTGGAATAATTATTAATCTTATGATTATGCTAGTGAGGATGATTTAGATGAAAAACTAAGGAAATGTAATTTCAACCCTATGGAACCATGTGAGAATGTAAACAATATGAATGCATTAGGTGTTGGTTGTCTTTCTCTAACCTCTAGTTAATATGGAATTCCAAATTTTATGAAAAAATGGTCATTAAGGAAAGAAATGTTTTTCTTAATCAAAATATCATAGAGTAATTTGGTTTCAAACCTGTATGTTTGCAATACAATGTTGAATCTTGTGTGAATGAAAATGTCAAAAAAATGAAAATTCTTGTGTTCTTGATCTTCCTTTGAATGTAAAAAATGATCTTAATTTTGAAAAATAATTTTTTTTTACCCTCTTCTTGAACTCAAATTTCAAAAATGATACAAATATTTAAAATGATTGTCCTCTTACTCTTATTTTGAATGTAAATTTTGAAAATTATTCCTTGAATGAAAATACTAAAAACTTTTACTTGAATTCAAAGATTGAAAATTATAATTTAAAGATAAATATTGAAAATGATTATCTTTATTATCCTTCCTTCGGTGCTCATAATGATGAATTTATGGGAAATATTTAACATGTCCACTAAAATCTTAATTTTCTTGTCAAAATTACAATAAAGATTAATGAACTAACTAGTGTGATTTATTATTGTGTGATCAATGATTCTTCTACATGTGGGGTAGTGATGCTTCTTATTCTACCCCCTGTGCTCCCATCTTTGAAACTAATAATAAAAATATACCCTTGAATTAATCTCTTCATATTTTTTTTGTGACAACACATTAGATTATTACTAAGATGCATGCAATAGGAAAATTATAAAGACAAGTATAAGATTTATCTCTATGTTCTTTTGAATACAATTCTTAGTTTAATTTTAATGTTAGATAGGGATAACCTATAGTTTGTAAGATTTATAATTCTCCTCTCCCATGTGATTTTAAAATGTCAAAATCTTGTGATTCCTTACCTACATCTTAATTACTTTTGCCCTTCTCTCATGAAATATGGTACTAATTATAGAACCTCCTTAAGACATTTCCTATAATATTAACAAATCATGTTTTAAATTAGTTTCATGCTTTACCTATTATATCCTTACATGTCTTCCTTAAATTAGAATAAGCTTTCCTATTGAACAATTTGTCATTAATAAGGGAACACTTTCTAAATTTGAGTGTATTCTATCTCTTCACCAAGAAAAATCAAATCCTATTCATGATTATATCCTTAGTTTCAAGAGTAACATGAATTATTTGATACAATAACCAATGGATATGGAGAAAAAATATATATTTAGTAGAGTTAATTTTCCTCCTCTCAAAGATAAAGTTCTTTATTGTGCTTAGGAATCTTTCAAATATATTTTCTATGAGATCAAGTCACTTGAGGATGATATTTTATGATCACATGTACTTAACTACAATACTTATTATTCACATTGTGCTTCTATTCAGCATACTACAAGTCGTACCATTTGCCATGAAACAATCAAGAACAATGCTAAACCATTGGCTAATCATATAAAAACACATACAAACATTCACATGCCTTCTCTTAACATATTGCACCAATTTCAAAACCTTAATGAAATTATAAGAAAACTATTGAAAAGGATACTCAAGATAAGAACATGATTGTATTACCTTATGTTAAGAATTATTATTGTGGCTTTGTGCCAGGGACAATTTATTTAATACTCTCTTGTCATTGGTCATACAATGAATAGATGTCATGCATTAAAACATTAAATCCAAGATCTTATTGATAATGGGGAAAATAAATCTAATATATCTATTAAAACCCCAAAAGACACAAGTACACCATCAAATGTAGAGACTATTATGTACAATAAGGCTTCCTATCCTATAGTGTAAAATCTTACTCCTAGAGTTGAATTATCTAAGCATGGCAGTGTGTCAATCATGGTTCCTAATGATCTTGTAGAAAACTAATTTTCACATGCAAAACCTTTGGTCATTATTGTTTTTACAATAGGAAAACAAATACATGGAATCATGATAGATGATATAATTGATATTAATATTTACACTATCACTTTCCTCAAGACAATTAGATATGATTTGATTAATTTAACTCCAATATCGATATCTTTACTTGAGAATATGTTTACACCATTGAGTTAGATGACATTACCTATTACAATGGGTCGACACACATTTCCTACATAATTTCTTGTGATTCCTACTATGAGGTCATACAATGTTATACTTTGAACTACATGTTTACAAATGATGAATGCAACACTTGAGAGTACACATGAACATATTAAATTAAAATATCAAGGAAATATACTTAAAATACAAATAGATAGAATGTATAAAAAGCAAGATTTAAATAATCCCAAAGTGAACGATATTACATGTGAAAAAAATCAAACGGGTGCCTAAGAAATAAGTGCAAAAAAATTAGTCCAACCAGCAAAGGAACAACCATTTACTTTATATCTCCAAGGCAAAATCAATTCAATTATACATATCCTTACATCTAAGACATTAGTTTAGAACATAATGATTTGTTAATAACATCCTCTACTTTTTTTACAAAAGCATTAAATTTGCGTCAATGTATTATCCATTTTGATGATTTAGGACTTGATAATTATATCTATAGGTTTATACCCTTTCCATTGAAGAGCCAAAGGCTCAAACACATAGGTTCCATCAATCAATCAGTCACTCATTCTCTTCATTATCAACAATGTAAAACATTACATATTAATTATTAGGTTTATGGTCTCTTATAATTTTTGAGACTGATCAACCACTCTATCTTCCACAAATATCTCACTATCCTATATTATTGCATTTTTAAATCAACACACTAAAAATACAAACTATTATATGTGTATATAAAAACCTTTATTCTCTCACATAACAATAATATATTTCTAACCTAAATATATTTTGTTACATAATATATGTTCATATTAAATATTTATAACATTCCCCTCCCACTCCCATTAGTGTGAACATGGGAGGAAACATACGACATGGACTTAATTTCTCCATATTACCCCCAACATTTTTTGACTCATTGGATGTTGGTTTTGTTCGATAATGTGTCTATTTTACAAAAGGGGAAATTGAAGATTGATGCACATGATTTATTGACTATCGGACTATTGAATTTGATCATAGGCTTATTTAATATTAATTAATTACAAAGATGGCCCATACAATGATGACACAAGACTATCAAATATTTTATGATTTCACAATCCATACAGTAGTAAATAGTTTTTTTGGTGAAATAATGTCACAGTTTTTGATGCTCAACATTTTTGGATCATTGTCTATGATCCCTCATCAAGAGAAATATTTCAAATGTGACTTCCTTCTCCTGATTAAGGATCACAAAATGATGATCTGAAATGTTGAGCATAAAAAAATTATGACAAGGTTTCTCCAAAAAAATCTATTTGTTATAAGACTATCAACTTCGACATAACATAAGACAATTACATAAAAAATAGATACAATAACCACTAAAATCATATTGTATTATTTTTGTTATTTAAAAACATTTAAAATGACTTAAAATAAACTTCTTAAAAATCTAGACCTTTTACAAAATACAATAATTATATACTAATGAAACTTATGAGACACATTAAAATAAATTTTGAATGACAATAGTAAATCTGAAAACATGACAATATAAACAATAAACCCATACAAAAAAACAACTACAATCCACTCAAACTATTTTTAAAAAATACCTTAAACTAAAAACATGACAATAATTATTTTAAAAAAAAACTAACTTACACACTAAACCATGTACCTAAATATTAACCTTCTAGCTATAGTTGGTCTTTGGACTGCTCTAGTTTGGTTTTATGTTATATTGAATCTAATATCATACAATCTATTACTTGGACACCCTTGGCTCAGATGAGAGAAATACCTTCTACACTACACAATTGTATTAAGTTCATGCATAATAATGAAGTACGTACCATTTATGGTGTATCTTATCAAAGACATATTCTACCTTAGATATCACATGTGAAACCATCTAGTATACCCCAAAAGTAGTGAATCATTTACCATCGTGTATGTTTCATCACCATCCTATATTGTACCTACTATATTTGAGACTAAAATATCAACTTCTAATGTAGAATATCATATAGCTTTGGTTCCTATAGTTACACCTATTATAAATACAATGCTAAGTCATCCATGTACTAGGGTTGATTTACGATGGATGATAGATTTTTACCACACTATGTGCCTACATAGTTTACATTAGCTCCTCAAGTCCCTTATATGCATATTTATCTTAGGGATGATGAAAATTATTTTAAATCTCATTGTCATTTTTTAGATACATCGAATGATATATCAAGCTCCTATAGTCATGGATTGGATGATATAGATTAGATTATTGGTTATCTTTGATATCCCACATCTTGAGCTTTATTGACACATCTTTATTATATTATATCTTTTATCTTCTATATGTCATGCATTATATGTGTTTCCTCCCTCAAGTTTGATGGTATTATTCTATTATTTACACCTTGGCACTTACCTCCCCTTGCATTGACATTATTATATCCACTTGGTTTATGTTGATTGCTATGGTGTGTTAGCATATCCCACTTGTTTTCTTCTCCTATTCTAAGTATTTGCCTCAGCCTCTTGATGATGACAACATATATATCGATACCTCTTATCTTAGCACACATTGAATTCTAAGGGAAGTTATAGGTTGCTTGGAGTCCTCCTCATATTTTTTACTTTTGTTTGTACCCTTTGGATTATATTTTCAATAATGTGAGATTTTTTTTCTTATTCTAGTGTGTGCCCCTCTACCTTCTTCGTCATCTATACTCTTCTATAAATTTACAAGAAATTTAATATACAAAAAAATAAAAATATTGCTTTATCATTGGTTGCATATCTGTCTAAGATAGATATTTTGATATCCATACACATGTGTGTTCTCATGGTATTTATTTGAGTAGGTGATATAGAGATAAATAGGTTATACATGGTTATGGATTATGCATACGTAATGAAGATATATGACCAATACCATAGGGGGCATGATCACATTATTGGCATGCCTACGTTAGGGGAATTTTCATTAGAATAGATTATCACAGTGATATTTTCACTTTTTGTCCATGTACCATATTGAGCTAATTTATGTAGATTACACATATATTTTTAGTTACCTATATATTTTGCATTATATGGATATCTGCATTGATTGGTTATGTTGTGATTAGTTACATTGAGGGTCATGTGAGAGTCCTTGATTGCTTGTGCATGTTTGTTCATATTTTTGGGGTCCTTGTCCATAAAGGATCCTCTTATCATGTTGTTATGTATCATGAGTCCTTGTCATTGTGTGTTGGCCTACTAACTTATGTGTGATCACTAACTTGTGTGATACTAGCTTGAGTGTGATCAACTATATTATATTATGCTTGTTTCCATGATACTTAGCATACATATTATTATACTATGTTTGGTGTCATGATTTATATCATGTATATATGGTGTGGTGTATTTTATTTTTGCCTATATTTTCATGGTATTTACCATGCATATATGCAAGCATGCTACTTTTGTGTGTTTCTATTTGTTATATCTAGCCCTACTAAGGGCATGCTTGTGTTACATTCAAAAGTATTGGCTTCCATTAATTACTTTTCTATAAGGGACATTGTACCCTTGAAAATTATGAAATTTTACAATGATGTTGACTACATTAAATAATATTACACATAGTGCTTATAACTATATTATTTTTATATGAGTGATTGTAATGACAATTTATTCAATCCCTCACCTCAATTGGGATGAATACATCAGGGCATTTTCAAAGTGTTTTTTAGATGTTATTGAGTGAAGGATATTAAGCATAAATTTTGGAAACTCTACTTGGGGAAAAATATTATCTAATTCCTTGACCAAAAAGTAGGAGGGTTCAAAAAAATCCTAGAGAAGTGGTGGTTATGTCTCACACTTCTTTAAAAAAAGTAAGCAAAATAGTGGTCATTGTTTTTCAAGTTATGGTAGCATTTGGTTTGATAAAAATTAGATATTTTATATTATATGCTCTTTTAAAGTTTAAAGTTCAAATATAGTTTTTTATTTCAAAATTAAAAATAAAAAATTCAATTTTTTAATTGTAATGTTGACTATTTGTAGCAATTGGCAATTAATTTCATGTATGTCAATGAATTCAGTGTGGATGGAACCTATCTTGAGAATCATTCAGTCCATCCACCCTTCCTAAGGTATATGAAGGAATGTTTTGACACACATAAGCATTCTCTCTCTCTCTCTCTCTCTCTCTCTCTCTCTCTCTCTCTCTCTCTCTCTCTCTCTCTCTCTCTCCTCTCTCTCTCTCTCTCTCTCTCTCTCTCTCTCTCTCTCTCTCTCTCTCTCTCTCTCTCTCCCTCTCTCTCTCTCTCTCTCTCTCTCTCTCTCTCTCTCTCTCTCTCTCGCCACGCGCGCGCGCACACACACTACACAATATTAGGGGCATTATGTAGACACATAATTTTAGTACTAGACCCTTTTCTATATTACTATTTTCCCATATGTTAGCATGCTTTCCTATAATTATGTATAATTTATTATTTTTACGACTTCTCCTTCCCAAAAATAATCCTCATTTGGTCATTAAGCCTTCCAAATTTATTTGAAACTCCTCTAAATTTATTGGTTCTCAACCTTGAGTCTAATTGCACATATTATTATATTGCAACTTGAACCTCATACTATAATTTTGCTTGGGATAGGAATGTTTGTGTTGATGCCTGAAAAGTGTTGTCACAGGGTTTATAGAGTGTTAAGAAAAAATTCTCATTGTTTGGATTCAAAGAATCCATTGCATGAGTAGCTGGTTATGATATTCCTAATATCTTTGGTGGAATATGACAAAACAATATAATGGTTTCATAAAATGATAATATAACTCGTTTTTTGGGAGCAACCTTGGTCTTAAATCCTTCTTTGTGAATGATAAAATTAACCTAAACTAAGTAAAGTGAATGATGATTCAAAACCTAATATTTGAAGCCTAAACTAGCATGTATATTTACAATGGAAGCTAAACTATAGTGAGATTGATCAAAAAATGAGCAAAAGGAAGGGTAGGGTAGAAAGAAGGTATTCTGATCTTCAATCCACTGACATTATGACAAAGCTTAAATTTCATCCAAACATGCACTCAAACTAATATATGACATGAAATTAGCTAAGGCATAAGATCTTATCATATACCAAGAAAATGTCTAAGGAAAGGTGAAACAATGTAAATAATAACTCAAAAACACCTTTAAGGATCTACTTCCATAGGAAAATTAACATTAGCACATCTTCAAAGAAAGCAATAAAAATGAAATTAATCTAAGATCCTTCAATCAACCTAGGCATAAGCCCTAATTGACAACTCTGCATTCATATGTGCAAATCAAGAATCCATAAAAAATAATTCTAATCTGAACATTTAAACTAGATAACTAAGGAAGCAGCCATGATAATAATCACACAAATAAATATTAGACGATCTTTGCACGAAATATTTGCTTGTATTAATTGATCCCAAAATTTACAAATAGTATTTTGTTTCAAAAATCCCTCCCTTTTTACAAATGATAATACCCCTTTTATAGAAGACTAATGAGGTATTTTGATCAAATATATCATAATGACAACACTGCACAAGTGTCAAGGATAGTTATCCTTCTACAACATTATAGAACCTAGACACTTTTACAAATGAATTGACCTATAAGCAAAATGCATGTTACAAAGTTGCACATGATTTTAAAAGACCAAATATTCTTTTTTAAAATGATATACATGTTTTTATACAAGTAGAATATTCTAAGTCAACATATTTGACTTTGAGACTCCTTTATTGTTGCAACCCTTTGTCTTTACTCCATGATCTTCATTGCCTTGCTATGTTGCTCATCAATTAACATGAGGATGATATTGGGCTCCATGAAAAGCTCTTCTTCTTGATCTACTAGGTTTTTTGAAGTCCTTTTTTTCTCTATCCATTGTTTTCTTGATGCTTCTAGGATCACCAATCTTCTCCTCTTATAGATAGGATCATGCCCCAAGATCCTTTTGTTGTCTACCCCTATTTTTCCTTGGCTTTGATTTTTCACCTCTTGTATGAATTGAGTTGCCCTATGTTTGAACTCCTTATCTGTTATTAATCTCAATGGGACTAAGAGTAGTTAAATCTTTGATTAGGCTAACCCAATATATGCATGATTGGATTCTCTAATTGTTTGAAGTCCATTGAAATATTTTCCAAACTCTTCGACCATTTTTTTTAAATCCTTGATGTTATCCATAAATATAACAATATCCATATTCCAAATGGGCCTAGGCTAACTATCCTAAACTTATTAATTTTGTCTTTCGTCAATATATTGATCAACTCCTTCACCTTATTATATGAAACACTTGCCATAGGTTTACTTAGGTTCAAAAACCAAAGTACCTTATTTGTTCACCATATCCCACTTAGAACTTATAGATTTCATGGATATGAATATTTCATGCATGGTTTCCTCAAACCCATTGATCATATCCAATAAAATAAATAGAATAGACTATTCCCTTTAGGTTCTGATTGTGTTTGGGCCAATTCCAAGACATCTTCTTCAAATATTGGATCTTCACTAGGTTTATGTACTTGATTCTAAGTTAAATTAGTCAAGGACTCCATCCTTTGATATGTAATTTCTTCAACATGTTACATAACCTTTTTCTCAATCACCCTTTGCAAACCAATAGCACTTGGATCAAACCTGACCCCCGACTGAATATTGGGTCACTTGTGGATTGGGACCTATACTTATGATTTTTTTGTTGGTTGGATCGGAGTATCCAATCTCCTTGCCTATTCTTCTTTCAAAGAAAAAATCCATGGTTTCATTTCTTGTTGCATATGGATGCTAGTGGCTTTCACCATTGCCCCTAGATGATAAGTAGGCAACTTATCCAATCTAGGTTCATATAAGAACCAATTCAAGGATAGGTGGACCATATATGATGTTCTCTTCACTGAATAAATTGATTTCTTTAAAGGTATGACTAATGGTCACTTTAGGCTTCCTAGCTCTTGAGATAATGGAAGTCTTAGTTTTCCTCTTTGTAGTGTGAATGGGAACCAAGTCTAGAGATTCTCCTTTATCCTACTCCTACTTAGTTTCCTCAACACTTATCTCCTCTTCATCTGAATTAGTCCCATAAGCCATGGATAGAATCTTCAATGCATCCTCAATAGACTCATTAGAATCAACGACTATCATATGAACCTCCTTTAAAGGTAGATCATGCTCTATTGTCTTGGAAGATTCAGGGGTTGATAAACTTGAAGCAATTTCATCTGGCCTTCTTTCCTCTGGTTTATGTTCTACTTGTGTACCAACTGATGGAAGTATAAAATATTCACCACCAATAAAATGATACTATTCAAGGCCTAATTTCCATCTATCATCCACTTTTTGATCTCTTTGTAGTCTAGACTCAGGTCTAATATTGTTCTCTTTCAATCTTCTAGTTACTTCAAAGTAGGATGATGCCTTAATGTATATAGGATCAAAGGCACTGAGCTCATGTTCATAAGGCACATTCAAAATACCTTTGATTTTCAAATGTTCTTTAACCTTTCCATAAGGATCCCATTTCCTAAGCTCATCAATATGTAAGTTGAAAGACAACCTATGTTTTGAGGCAACCTCAATGTGATCCCACTATCTAAAAGTGATCTTGCCAATTGTCATAGGTAAATTGTGAATAAGTCCCTTTCCTTTAGTTTTGAAAAGGCCAATCTATACTATGGAACAATTGGTATTCCACCTCTTATTCTACTAGTTTATCAGGAACATGGATTGGCAACTCGAGAGGAGAATTTTGAGTTCCCTCAATCCTTATAATAGTACAATCAAGGTGCAACCATATACCTCCCATAGCTTCAACAAATTTATTAATCAATAGACTAACTCTCATCTCTGGAATACCAATTATAGATTCATTTAATGCTAGGTAGACACAATCATAGATAAATTGAATGCAGTCTCTATATTTATAGATGTGTAACTCTGAATAATACAAAGAAATAGTTTGGGTTCCATTTGGAGACCATTAGCTCTAATTGGTTATCTTTTGTGGTTGCACACAGCTCATCTAGGAGGTAAGACATCATGTAAAATTGAGTCTTCTTCTCATTCCTAATTGCATATATTTGTCTACTCAAGGATATGCTAATTATCTCACCTAGTGGGGAAATTGTAACCTTTTTAATGATGAAGAATACCATGGGTACCCACATTGGATCTACATATGTTGTAGTTGAACAACCATACAACTTGTTCAACATTTTCATTACCATCCTAACCTGTAGTCTAAATTAACTTATTGGGATGTTCTTCTTTAGATCAATAATGACCTGGTTTCCAAATTCTAACCACATAACTAGGGTGTCCATCATGTTACATTGTTTGGCTATTGAATTAATAGAGGCTAGGTCAATCTAGGGCTTGGGCAATTTGTAGTAAGATTTAAAGTCTATTATGGAAATGTAAGCAACATTATTATGATTATATTAATTAATAAACATGACCTTATCTATTTAAACCTCTTTAAAAATGGGAGAAAGAACCTCAATGCAATAGAGTACCTCTAGTTTTATAGCTACATAGTGTAGTACCATTATTCGGATGGCTACAATGTCATCATATAATCTCTTTACTGGGAGGATATTTTATTCTTCCTTGGTGATCACTGGTTGGTTCTCAATTATCCAGAATAATTTGGATCAATTGGTGTCCCTTGTGTTCAAATTAATAGTTACAAACTTCATTTCCTTAAACACATGACCTTCTACATCTGATGTAAAATATAGTTCAACCTCTTACTTTGAAACATGTTTATGGGTTTCCATTGTTGTTATCTTGATCAAATTATCTAATTGGGGATGATAGTTCAACCTTATTGGCTCAAACCAGTGATTCAAAAGATAAAATAGGGAAATCCATAAATTATAGGGTTTTTTGGAGGTTCACACAGAGCTTTAATAGGGGCAAACAAGTTCAAACTATGAGCTTAGGTACCTTAGATTGCATTTGGATTCAATATTTATACCTTCTACATGCTTAGGTCCATATGATCTCCAATTTGACATGTCTTGCTTATGTGGCATCACCATGTCACATAGATTATTTATTTTAAAATGTGACCATTTGTTGCTTTTTAACATGTGTCATCATCTCGTGCAATTCTAAGGCTTGGTCAAATTTGTACCATCAATCTCTTTTGGAGTCTCCAAGACTTGAATTCATCATGGGTCATTGATCTTCCTTCCATGTTCCTGAGACTCTACCACTTAGTAGATATGTGGGCTCTCTATATACCTTGTAAACTTAGTTGAACATTCTTGCACCATGTGGAATCTTTTCATTCCATTATAGGCTTTTTGAAAATTTGATTCTATTCACACCATTGATCTTTATGTAGGATATTGAACATGATTGGTTCATCTCCATATAATTCATCATAGTTATGACACATGTCACTACCATGTTAATTTTGGGCTCTTTGTATACCTTGCAAATAGGTTGAATATTCTTATGACATGCATCATGTATGACCTTTGTTCACTATTGGATCTTTGATCTATATATGAGATCATGACATTTATCACTCTCACATTTTATTTTAACCCCTTTGACATATTGACTCCTATTTCATTATCAGATCTCCATTACACTATTAAACGTGTGTCATCAATCCTTAGGCTTGAATTATTGACTCTAGATTTGCACATGGATCATTGATCCCTTATCTGAGCTCCCAGGATTTTTCCACTTGGCATCCTTGTATAATTCATTCCTACGGATAATGAAATAAACCAAGTAAGGTTTCAGGAATATAGAGAACTTATGATAAATTTTAGACTAAGGTTTTATTCATGTTAATGAACATGATTAGAACCTAGGATAAAATTTAAGCTAGGTCTAAAATGTAATAAAACATTCTCATGTAAAAATGGATCCTGAACAAATCTAAATATGAATAAGAACTTAGGCTAAAACATTTAGACTAAGGTTTTATACATGGATTAAATTTAATGGACTAAAGACCAAAGGTTAATAAAAAAGGGTTAAATTGATACTAAAGCATAAAATCCTAAACATTGTTCATTCAAATGGGACTCCATTAAACCTACAACATGGAAACACATGAAGCAAATATTAACAACATTAGATGAAGTCAAGTGAAGATTACTTGTTAACATGTCAATTAAGCTAAATGAGAACCATCATAAATTTACTCTTATCAATTTGAACCCCGATAGAGATACCTTTGGTTCCCCTCTAGGCCTTATTCCACTGCCAACCAGGCATCCATAGCCCTGGTGGAGGTTATTAGAATCACCTTTGCTTAGAAAGATCTTGAATTTTCAATAAGGCTCTTATAATTTTTATTTTTTAAACATATTTAGCTTTCTAACAAAGGTTGGGGACCAATATTACCCAATTTTAAGGATTTTATCAAATGTTTGATCTTCAGATAATCAACCTTGGTTATAAACTTCATTTTAGGTAATAATATTATTTAAGTGCTAACGTGACTTTGCTCTAATAGTTCAAACTTTCACTCAACATATGCAATCCTTATTAGAATCAAACTTAGATAAGAACAAGGTTAAATATTTTAAGGAACAATCAACCTATATATTAATCTTCATCAATTTCTCAAAATTATAGCATCAAGATCACATTTCCAAAATCCATGGTCAACCAATATTTGAGACTCATACCTACATTCTTGATTCATGAAGTTCCTTTTGAGCAATTATAAGTGAATTAGAGCTTGAAACTTGTCTTTAAAATGACTTATTGAAATCAAGGAACAAAGTATAGAAAATAAACACACAACAAGCCAAAACAGGTAACAAACAACAAGCAAACAAATACTTACAAACACTAATTACAAATAGGGAACAAAAAGAAACTAATCTAAGCCCTACCTATACTAACGCTAATTGGTTTTATAGATTACTCCATGAATACTTGAGGTGGAGCAGTAGAGAAAAAGTGCTTGAGATATTTCTCATTAGTTGGCAAAGTGAACTCTTCTCCCTATAAGTCTTTAAACTTGAAGGTGTTGTCTCCTAATGTTTCAACAATTTGATAGGGGCCAATCCACAAAGGGGTGAATTTCCCATGTTTTCCTTTCGGTTCTGAGGTTTTTTCCCATAGGAGGATTAGGTCTCCCTACTTGAACACCTTAATCTTTGAACACTTGTCAAACCATCTTTTCAATGTGGTTTAATGTCTATTGAAGTTGGCAAATTCTTCTTCCCTTGCACCCTCCATTTGTATGATGTCAAGTAGCCTTAAATTTTCATACTATTGATCCTATTCCATATACTCCTGCATGAATTTGTAGGTTGTCAACTTGAGAGTAATGGGAAATATTGGATTTTGACCATATACTAAGAGGAATGGTGATGCTTTGAGATCTTGCTGCACTCTAGTTTTATTTGTCCATAGACCATATTTAGGTAATTTATGTCATGTCCTTGGTTTTTTAGTTGCAAGATTTAAGTTAATCAAATTCTTGTTAGTTGTCTCTGAGACTTCATTACCTTGAGGGTAATGGTTTGATGAAAACTTGAGAATTAAGTTGTTATTGTAGGCCCACTAAGTCATATCTATGGATACAAAGGCTGATCCATTATCATAAACTAATGAAATTGGTTTTCCAAATCTTGTGCAAATGCTCTCTTCCAAGAACTTGATCACATCTTCAGTTTTACATTGTTTTATTGCCACTACCTCTATCCATCTTGTACAATAATTAGTAGCAATAAGCACATATTTGTCTCCATCTGAATAATTAGGGTTGATGACTCCTACAAAGTCTAATCCCCATTTAGCAAATAATTTGTCAACTAATATTGGATTCAATGCAATGGTTTATTTTGGTTCCTTAGTGTTGAAAATCTGACATTGATGACACTCTCTAACATGCTCATGTTCATCCTTAAAGATTGTAAGCCAATAATAACCTTCCCTCAAGATCTTGTAAGCTATTGTCTTTCTAGAGAGGTGTCCACTTCCAAGGTTTTCACTAAAATTACTTAAGATCTCAGTTGCTTCTTCATTGGAAACGCATCTCAAGTATATGCCTTCATAATTATTTCTATAGAGTATTCCATCCTTGATCAAGAAATGAGTTGCCTTGAGCCTTAAAGCTCTTCTTTGCTCTGTGCTCATTCCTATAGGACAAGAACCATTGATCAAAAAATGAATAATAACATCATACCAATCATTAGGTTGGAAATATTGTTGGTTCACCTACATGATGTTCAAACTAGGATTGGTATTAACAATTAATTGAATCAATCCTTGACACCTTACCAATTTGGAAATTTTCATCTCAAGATCATACTCTTAAAGTATATACATCCATTTATCTCTTCTCTCTCTCAATTCACATTGATTAAGCATAAGTTTAGTGGTAGGTTCTAGTAATATTGCATGCACCTTATTCCTGAGAATATAGTGTCTAAACTTCTTAACAGCCTTTACCAAAGCAAATGCTTGTTTGTAAATTAGAGAATAGTTTAACTCAACATTATTAAAATTATCACTCATAAATGCAATAGTGTGGTCACATTTATCTATTTTTTGAGTTAAAACTGTAGCTATTGTGTGACCAAAAGCAAAAGAATATAGATAGAAATATTTTGTGAAATCAGGATTTACCAACATTGATTCCTATCCAATTACTTATTTAATGTCCTTGAAACCTTTATTTGTCTCTTCATTCCATATAACCTTGGCATCTTTATTCAACATGTCATTTGGTGGCTTCACAATTTCTGTAAAATCAAAAATGAACCTTCTTACAAAATGTATTTTCCCAAAGAAAGACTTTAATTCTTTTATAATGTTAGGGGGTTCTATTTTGGATATGACATTAAATCTATTAGGATCTATAGGAATCCCATCTTTGGTTATAACATGTCTTAATAATTTTCCTTCGGTAACATAAAAAATGGTTCTCTTAGGATTGAGGGAAATTTCATACCTTCTACACCATTCAAATACTTGTTGTAAGTGCATAATATGATCTTCCCTATTTTTAGAAAACACCGTTAGATCGTCCATATTTATAATGATGCACTTACCTATGAGACCATGATAGGCATGATCCATAGCTATTTGAAATGTTGTTCCTGCATTAATAAGGCCAAAAGGCATTCTCTTGCAATTAAAAGTACCCCACTTTGTTGTAAATGCAATATTCATTCTATCCTCCTTGTTCACAATTACTTGATTATAACCTAAAAAAACATCTAGAAAATACATCATAGTAGAACCACTAACAATTTGAATGACTTGGTCAAGAGAAGGTAAAGGATAGTTATCCTTTTTTGAGGATCTATTCAAATTTTTTAAGTCTATGTATAATCTAATTTCTCTATTTTTCTTTCTAACTAGCACCAAATTGGCCACCCAGGTAAAGTGTCTAATGGGAAAAACTATTTTTGCATCTAGTAGCTTCATGAAAACATTGTAGATTAATGGTTCTAAGATAGGGTTGACTGGTCTTTATTTATGCCTAAAACGTTTACAAGCTTGTTTTAATGGAATGGTATGGGTTATGACTCTAGGATCAAAGATATTTAAGTCTTCATAGGACCATGCTGTGACATCCTAATACTTGATCAACAAATATTTATCAATTCTTGTCTCTAAGTTTGTACAAGTTGTACCAATGTTTACCAGCTAAGGTTGACCTTGAGTTCCTAGATCAACTATATTATAATCTATCCCCCTCACTCTAGGAATCTTGATAGTTTTAGCTAGTTTGTCTTTGTCAAATAGTATTTCTAAGGCACTCATGCCTTTGAAAATTTTATTGTCATTAAATTAAATGATCTTGTCATCAACATTGTCATCATCAAGAGAATTTTCATTGACCTCATCTATGACATGATACTAAAATACTCCTGAGTTGTTCATGAAATATATGATCTATTAATTATCACTAAATACTTGCAAATGATTGATGTTGTTAGCAACTAAGGGGCATGGAATCAATTCAATGCTAAGGCTTTCTAGTTTTGAATCTTGATTTGGCATAGGGTTAGCTGTAGTTAAGTCTATCTCATTAGTAGACTTATTCTCTTCTGTAGGAATTGAAATAATATTAAAATCATCAAAGTACTCAATTAAGTCCCAAACTCTAAACTTCAATTTCTTAAGATAAGACAACTTACATTGGTACTTACTTTGTACTTGATAAACTACTAGTTTATAATTACCATACACTAGTAGTTCCTTGACCTTATGTTTGATAGCAAATTGCAATCCAAGAATTAGTGCTTCATGTTATACCAAGTTATTAGTGCATGTAAACTAAAGTTTGTAAGAAGCATTGAAATCTCTCCTAATGGGATTAATTATAAAAACTCCTACTCTAGATCCAAATTTTTATCTATCACCGTCAAAATTTAATTTTCACAATCCAAGCATAGCATGAGAATATTTAGAATTACATACCTTGGGAGTATCAAGAGTGTAAACTCCTAAATCAGAATTGACCATGTTGACCTTTTTCATTTGCTCCATTATACTCGATGATCATGTGTTTCATCTTGGGTTCCCTCTTAATTTGATTTTGATTGGAAAATCCTTTCTATGGTAGCCACATATGAGAACATTAGTTGACATGTATCCATTCAAGGTCGTTGTCCAATCTTTGTTGAGTAACATTTCATAAGCATCTGGAATATCCACAACTTGGATATATATGAATTGTTACATGCTTGGATCTGAAGCAAGCTGCATATGAACATTCAACAATTCTCCAATTACTTTAACTCTTGACTTGTCTAATTAATTAAATACTTTTTTGGACTTAAATAGAGTTAAACAAAGTTTCTCGTAAATACATGTTGGCATAATATTAGCAAAAGCACCTAAATCTAACAAATAATTATGCAAGTTTTTACCAAAAACT
Organism: Torreya grandis; assembly: GCA_037957365.1. Lineage (NCBI taxonomy): Eukaryota > Viridiplantae > Streptophyta > Pinopsida > Cupressales > Taxaceae > Torreya > Torreya grandis. Next base: position 3,882,965 of record JARHVA010001041.1, on the reverse strand, counting down.
CTAATTATTAGTAAGAAAGGTGAAACTTCTGCTTTGTTCTTGTACATCACTAAATTAACATTTATAGCCTTTTGTGATTTACTAGGCTTCTTAGATAAAAAATCTAAGAACAAATCTCTTTGCTTAATAATTTGAGTCGATTCATGTAAAGTAATGTTAGATTTAATCTTTTTAATGTCAACTATATTATATCCACCCCTAGTAAAATAACTAGATGCATTAGCATTATTTTTAGAATCACTTCCCTTTGGAGGTTTTGGATTTTTGTCATCTTTAGGATCAGGAGGAGTATCAATGATGTTTGGTGGATTTGAGCTTGTCAAAGGTTGCTTCTACTCTCTATTCCTCAGAGGGTAAGTCTTCTTCAGATACTGTTAAAAAGCATGAATCTGTTCAGGAGTATCCTTAGGGTCAGTCTCATTTTGGAATGGAAAATCAAATGTCTCTACCATAAGATTTATATCAATAGACTTAGTTGACTATGAAGAACCAGATGTACCTATAATGTTGTCTTTGTTAGGCACTAATTCAAAAGTATCTAATTCTTCTTGAAAATCTTTAAAATCATTACAAAATTCAATGCAATCTAATTCACCATGATTTAAAGTGCTATGAAATATACAATAATCTACTAAAACTACATCACACATGTTCATTTTAGGCATGTTCTTGTTAGTAGATGACTCATTATTATTATTGTTGTTGATATTTTGAAACCTATTGTAGGTCTATTGAACCTTTGGTAAGAGTAATTTTTGTTAGAGATTTTCCCAGTATTACCTACTTGTTTTTGCAACTATAGAAAGTCAGTACTCAATTTTTGAACCATTGAGTATGGAGTCATTCTCATTTTTTGGTGCTTCAGAATTATGAACTTGAGTATTTGTTGATGCCAAATCTCATACCCTAGAAGAGGGTGTTCAATCCTCTTCCATATTTGGGCAAGATGGGAACACTTTCAGGTATATGGGTGTACCTATAGTGGAAGTGAGCCTCTAGATTTTAAGGGCTAGCTCCTTGAATGTATTTTGAAGTGTTTTCACCTATGCTAATGCTTTATCATGGGAAAAGAATTAGAAGTTGCATGAAATAAATATAATTTTAGTGGTGATACAACAAGATGTATTCCATATGACCATCATATTTTCCTACACTAAGAAATAAGATGCACAAACTAATTTTCAAGACCTATGGATTCTAACATGAGTATTTCAATACGAAGGCAAGATGTATAAGAGCTATCCAAAGAAAGTGAACCATAGGCTAATTATAAGCATTAAGGCTAATTTTACACTTAAAATATAGGCTCATACACTTGACAACACTCCATATGACATGTTAGAATGGAAACTCCTGCATAAACATGAAAGGATAAGGGAAGAAAGGATAGATAAAAATCACTTTGCATCACCATAAATCACTCACACACTTAGACAATTATTCATGAACTAAAAAAATCATATTTGCATTAATGTTCAAAGGTAAAATATGATGTCATTACAGCAGGGCTTCACCATACATGGATTGAAATTTTTTTACAATAGCTCCATAGTTATATTTATAGAAAATGAGAGCAAGAGAGAGAGAGAGGGAATAATGCCTTCAAGCATGGAGGAAATCCCTGCAGATCAAAAATCTAGGTGGCAGCCTTTGATTGCCTTTCTATTTGTGTGCCTTGTTTAATAAATAGATTTCTTGTTATCTCAATAATCATCAAGCTCCTCTCATTGGTTGAGGGATATCACTAAAAGACAAGGGATTCTTATGCATAGTGTCAAAGTATATTTAAATGTATTTAATGCCCTTAACTGCCTCTCCAAGTACCAGCTCACCATCTTGGGACTCTAAGTCCACTTGCCCTAATCATGAGGATCAAATCCTCAAATCTTGATTATGATAAACATGCCATGCCTTGGGTGGTGGAGTACCTACTTTTTTTATGGTGGTCACCCTTGCATTTATTACATATTCACCCATTTCTATATCTAGATCATAAGTCCCACCTATAGATGGAAAACCAATGTAAGGACATTGGTTTTCCCTATAAATTTTATATTAAATAGACCCATGGATCATTTATCACCTTCTATATTATAATAGGTTCAAATAAACTTATTATATCTCTACAAGAACCAAGAATTCATATATGCATGTATCCTTCTTTAACCTAGAGAACCAGTCACAAGAAAGAAACCTATAAGCTTTAACTTATAAAAGCAGAGATCAATAAACTTCAATGGTAGTCCCTTCATATTTCCCATGCTTGATTGCATCAACTAGACCTCTCTATGGCATTTGAATGAGCTTCAATGGTGTCAAGAAGACCCTTCAAAACCTTGATCTCATGTTTGAAAACAACCTTTTAACCCTCATCAAGAATCTTAAGCTCATCATTGATCTCAACCTTGATTTTCATTGGTTATTGATGCTTGATCTAGATCGTTGACTCATTGACCAACTCACTCTATTGATCTATCTTTGCATGGATGCCTATGATTCATCAATCTTTTGCCAATCAAATGTGCTTGTGCCACTTTTCATGAACACATTTACTCTTAAGATTTGTTGACCATTTTGACTTACACTCATCGATAGATCTGAGGATATGATGCAATGTGGACCATTGATCAATTAGGACCCATTATTTGAAACCCAATGGATACTTTGTGATCTTAAAATTAACATCTTCATGACCGTCATTGATGGTCACACAACCATCAAATTTAAGGTCAATAAGATTGTCTTGATGTATCTTTAAATTTGATGTTCATGTGATCATCATTCATCATTCTATAAAACATGATTAACATCTTATGGACTATAAAATTTAAACACAGATATATTTTTTTCCAAGCTTTAATTTTATGTTCACACGAATGTCCCATGTTGTAGGTTCATTTTGATCAACTTTTAAGGCTTGGATCTTAAGCACGAGAATCATGAAGGCATCAAACTTTTAAAAGATGATAATGAGGCCAGAAGGAGCAAACCCATTTGATGTGATGGTCCTAAAAGATTCTCAAGTGGAGATATTAAGTGCTCAAGTTGACTAGTCCATAATTACTTTTGCGTGATGTCCTAGTGATGATCGAGCTCAAACAACTAAGTATGGGAAACATAGAAAAAATGCTTGGGAGACTAACTTTATACATGTATAACTCCATTTATACTTTAGTGGAGGACCTTAGAATTGGTGTATAGTAACTTGGGACCAAGGTGAACAAACCCATGTGGCTACCTTCCTTTATAATTGTCATACATGCAAGATCTAGCCTCAACAAACTACCCACTTGTACTTTCTACCACTAGACCCAAGATGCCTAGGTGAACACAATGAAGAACCAGATGAATACTAGGAGCTTCCTAAGTCATTCCAAGCACTCTTAACACCTTATAGGGGCTTTGCAACTCTGGACCATGTTCTAAATGTTGAAAAACACATGATAACCTACATGGTCTCTTTTACTTGGCAATCTTAGACTATTTTTCGAGCCTTAGATATACTTCTTCATCAAACCATACAAGAGATTCTTATGTGGGCCAAAATTGGCCAACAGTATTACTACCAGCCATTAACACCAAATCTCTTTGATCTTGTGGATGAGATCCACTTGTAGTGTTATTCAAGAATCCTAGGTTTTGACTAGGAAGAACATGAATCAAAGGTAATTGATTCAAAACTAGGGTTTGATTCAAAGTAGGTAATTTTTTATTTGCATTAGGAATGAAATTCAACATAGGCAAATTAGGATCGACATTTGGAATAACATATGACATTTGACCTTAGGGTTGCATTTGGTCATTAATTATCATAGCTTCAACATATGCTAAAGCTAATATATCAATGAATCTAGAAGATCTTTTCAAGAACACATAAGTCATGGGATCTAGAGCATCCTTATAAATCTCTAAATCCAAAGCTTCGATAGGGCTATATGGATCTGTGGTCCTACTAAACATCTTCTAAAATCTATCATTAAAAGTTATTATGGTTTCATTTGCATCTCTCTTGACAGTAGTGAATTATTGATAAAGGACACATGGACTAATGATCTTTCCAAATTGATCAATGAAATAATCATTGAAATTATTCCAACTAACAATATATTTCTCATGAAGGTTAAGGAACCATTCATATTCTACATCTCTAAAAGTAAATGGAAATAATCTGCATGTAAGATGTTCATGAACAACATTTAGAAGTCTTAAAGTAGCCTTCAAGATCTTAATATGTTATTCAGCAGTCACAATACTTGTAAGACTAAAAGAAGGCAAATATTTCTCAAGATTTTGAGGTAAGTTATGTACCTATCCAAGAACATTGATTTAATATCCACCTAACTAGGTCATACCTTAGTGTGGATTGAAGATAAGAGAAATACAAATAGGTTAAGTAGGTTGAGACTTGGAAACCCTATGCTTACCTTTATCTTCTCTTGCTTTCCTATGAACTTCTAATGAAAAAAGAGGAAGTCTTGTCTCTGAATGTGACCTAGTCCTAATTCTTGGTAGTTCCAAATTGTAATCTTTGAATTTTGTTTAAAATATGACATAAAAACCTTATCTTTGTAAAGCACAATTGTCAAATTTATATGTTAAGAAAATTTTGCACAAATTCATACAAATCTCTTCAAAAGACAACTATCTTTAATTGTATTAGCTCAAATATGTATCCAATATTATGACTATGAGTGATATTTACACTTATAAGCTCAAATAAACCTAAATTTGCAAGGATTAAACCAATCCTTGAATAAAATTGCTATCACTAACTTCAAACACATCAAATATACCAATATTAAGCTACCTTTGTAACAATTTCTCATAAATCTTCAAAGAACAACTATCTTTAGCTAAATAAGTCTAAATATTGGTCTAAAACCATGAATATCATTGATCTTTATACAATTGACCTAAGAACAGCAAAAATATGCAATGGATCCACTAATATTTGAACAAAATTCACTAAAATTAACAAAGATACTTCAAATTTATAAAGCTTTAGCTAAGGGGCCCTCCTTCTAGTGATAGTGAAACCTCATTTGTTGATGCCTAAAAGTGTATCATACGGTTTACATAGTGTTAAGAAACACTTCTCATTTTTGGATTCAAAGTATCCATTGCTTGAGTAGTTGGTTATGATATTCCTGATATCTTTGGTGGAATAGCAATAAAGCAATATAACTATTTCACAAAATGATAATATAACTAGTTGTTGGGAACAACCTTGGTCTTAAATCCTACTTTGTGAAAGATGAAAGTAATATGAAATAAGTAAAGTGAATGATGATCAAAACCTAAAATCTAAAGCCTAAACTAGCATGTATATTTACAATGGAAGCTAAACTATAGTGAATTGATAAAAAAAATGAGCAAAAGGAAGGGTAGGGCAGAAAATGTGTATTTTATCTTCAATCCAGACATTATGAAAAAGCTTAAATTTAATTCAAACATGAACTCAAACCAATATATGACATGAAGTAGCTAAGCCACATATCTTATCATATACCAGGCAAATGTCTAAGGAAAGGTGAAACAATGCAAATAAGAATTCAAATTCACTTTAAGGATTCTTTGAAGAATTCTTTGCTTGTATTAATTGATCCAAAATTTACAAATAGTATTTTGCTCGAAAACTCCCTCCCTTTTTACAAATGAAAATAACCCTTTTATAAAAGACTAATTAGGTATGTCGGTCAATCATATAAAATGGCAATTGCACAAGTGTCAAGGATAGTTGTCCTTCTACAACATTCTAGAACTAAACACATTACAAATGAACTGACCTATAAGAAAATGTGGATTAAAAAGTTGCACTAATTTTACAAGACAAGATATTCCTTTTTCAAATGATATACATGTTTCTATATAAGAGAATATTCTAAGTCAATAGATTTGACTTTGAGACTCCTTTGTTGTTACAATCCTTTATCTTTACTCAGGATCTTCATTGCCTTGCTATGTTGTTCATTAATTAGATTGAGGATGATAATGGGCTCCATAAAAATATCTTCTTCTTGATCTACCAAGTTTTTGAATTCTTGTCTACTCTATTCATTGCTTCCTTGATGCTTTTAACATCACCAATATTCTCCTCTGCATATAGGATCATATCCAAGATCATTTTTTTCTGCCTCTATTTTGCCTTGGATTTGATTTTTCACATTTTGCATGAATTTGGTTGCCCTGTGTTTGAACTCCTCATCTGTTATTAAGCCAATGGGACTAAGAGTAGTTGGGTATTTGATCAGGCTACCCACCATATGTATTAGTTGATTCTCCAACTATTTGAAGTCTATTGAAACATCTTCCAAGGTCCTATACCATTTATTCAAACCTTTGATCTTCTCCATCAATAGAACCATATCCATATTCAAATGGGCTAGGCTAACAATCATAAACTTAGGAATTTTTTCTTCTATCAATATATTGATCAACTCCTTCACCTTATTGTATGAACCTTGCCATAGGTTTACTTGGGTCACAGCCAAAGTACCCTATTTTTTTACCATATCCCACTCAGACCTTATAGATTTCAAGGAGCTAAATATTTCATGCATGGTTTCCTCAAACTCATTTATCATATCCCTTGGAACAAATTAAATAGATTGTTCCTTTAGGTTTTTATTTTGTTGCCTCAAGCCTTTGATAATAGCTTGCAACTATTCTAATTATGCTTAGGCCAACTCCAAGACATCTTCTTCAAAGATTGGATCTTCACCAAGTTTTTATAATTGCTTCTAAGTTAAATTCATCAAGGGATGCACCCTTTGAATCTAATTTCTTCACCATGTTGCATGACCTTTTTCTCAATCACCCTTTGCAAATTGACAATACCTGGATCAAACCTAACCCCAACTAAAGATTAGGTCACATGTGTAATTGGGACCTCTACTTTTGATTGAGCTATTGGTTATCTTGGAGTAGCCAATATCCTTACCTCTTCTTCTTGAAAATCAACAATCCATGGTTTCAAGTCTTGTTACATAGGGATGCTAGTGGATTTCACCTAGCCCATATATGATAAGTAGGAAACTTCTCAAATCTAGGTTCATATAAGAACCATTCAGGGATAGGTGGACATATATGATGTTCTCTTCACTAAAAAAATTAACTTATTTGAAGGGAGGAGTGATGGTTACTTTAGGCTTTTTATATCTTGAGACAATGGTAATCTCAACTTTTCTCTTTGGAGTGTCAATGGGAACCAAGTCTAAAGATTTCCATTTATCCTACTCCTTAGTTTCCTCAACACTTATCTCCTCTTCATCTGAATCAATTTCATAATCCATGGATAGAATCTTCAATTCATCCTCAACAAACTCATTAGGATCAAGAAATATCATATGAACCTCCTCTAAAGGTAGATCATGCTCTATTATCCTGGAAGATTCAAGAGATGATGAAATTAAAGCAATTTCAATTGGCCTTCTTTCCTCTAGATTATGTCCTACTTGTGTACCAACTGATGAAAGTCTATATGATTCACCACCAATCAAATGATATTGTTTGGGGCCTAACTATCATCTATAATTTACTTTGATCTCTCTATAATCTAGACTCGGGTCTAATATTATGCTCTTTCAATCTCCTAATTACTTCAAATTAGGAGGATGCCTTAGTATATATAGTATCAAAAGCATTGGGATCATGCTGATACGGCACATTCAAAATATCTTTGAGCTTAAAATGCCATTTAAAATTTTCATAAGGATCTAATTGCCTAAGCTCATCAATCTACAGGTTGAAGGACAACCTATGTTTTGAGGCAGCATCAATGTGATCCCACTATCTAAAATTGGTATTGCCAATTGTCAGAGGGAAACTGTGAAGAAGTCCCATTATTTTGGTTTTGCAAAGGCCATCTATACCATGGAATAATTGGTATCCCACCTCTTATTCTTCTAGTTTATCAGGAGCATGGATTGGTAACTTGAGAAAGAGAATTTTGAGTTTCCTTTATATGTAATCAAAAATGCATCATGTTTATAAATCAATCTTGGCTTGAAGAAGATAGAGCATACCTACACTTCTGATGAGAATACATTTGTTAAGTGGAGCATGACCAATATGGGTATCTACTAGACCTAATTAGGGTATCACTTATCACAATACATTATGCTAAGGAGGTTCCAAAGCCTTCAGTCTAACACAGTCATGAATTAACCCTAAGGGGGTCCTAGGTTTTGATATTTCACTTATGTTAATAACAAGAAAGTAAATCTAATATAGTGCTCACCAAATCTTGTGGCACAAAGTGGGGCTTAGTGAACAATCAGAACATGTATAAGAGAATCTCAATTAAGCTAAGTATGAGTAAGACCCTAATACATGAAATATGAAGATTAATATTATTCAAAGCCAATACTTATGCTACTTATATCTACAAAAGAAAAGGGAAAATTTAGAGAATACTTACCTAAATATGAACCCATCGAGACTCAATCTCTCCCTTTAGAAAAGGGGATTTTCAAGAGGTTATTGTGGTCTGTAAGGATCACTAAGAAAGGCCAAAGCATCCAAGACTTATCCACAAGACTAGATTCTCCAAGTAGAACACTAAGCTAAGACTTCTCAAGTAGAATGGTGGAAGAGAAGATTGTAAAGAAGTGTTAGCGAATATATATCTTGATTGCATATTGAAATAATGATGAAATGATCTTATATATATAGATGAATTTTACCCTAAACCCTTTTGAATATGTCAGCTAATAAGGTCAACCTAATGGACCTAGTGTAATTTCAATCAATTATTCACTAGGTCCTAAGCTATATTAGCCAAATTCTAACCTAATTTTTAGGTGAAAATGGCCTAAAATTGTACAGGGTCATCGACCCAGTACAATCGATTGACAAAAGGAAATTAAGGTGATGAAAAGAGGAAAAATAATGGAAGAGTGTGCAAGTGAGGATTAATATCTTTGGGAATGATTTTAGGGTTTGTTTAGATTGGTAATAAGTGGCAATAAGGGATAACAACCTTGTGAATCACCAATGATCTACCCACCCCTTTCTTGACGCATCCCTTACGGCATACACTCAGAGAGATTTAGTCTCGATGGGCTCCTATAAGATGTAAAATGTCAGTATTTGATAAAAAGTTGAAAATATTAAGTGTATACATATGCCCCACTTGAAGCTCATCACGTGTGACTAAGGTGCAATAGGGGATGGTGCTTCGAGAAAGAATATAAGAACATATAATGTTGATGATAATAAACTTGCAGTATTTTAAAGCATAAAATAATTGAAAGTAAATGATAAAAAGGGAAATAATTAAAAAGTAAATGTGACACATACCTTAACTTTCCTTTATCATTGGATGGTTGTCTATTGTATTGTTAGTTTTGATTATGTAGGGTGCAAAGACTGATTTTGACAAACCCAAGAATACAAAACTAAAGAGTAAAAACAAATAAACATAGGAAAGCCAAGATAATTGGTGCTATGTGGATGGGACATAATTTCAAATTTTACTAGTTGGGTTGATAAGTATTATGTTAGGCCAAATGACCAATTCAAAGACAAAATTAAATCAGGTAATCGAATAGCCAAGGCTATTTAAGATTGAAAAAATCAAATAAGTAAATGTCAAGTAATAAAGGCAAACTCACAAAGTCAAACCAATATACCTATCAAAAAGATGGTAATGAAACATAGATAAAAAAAGTAGTAACAAAATGGTGAAACAACATTGATGAGTGAGCAATAACAATCTTTATCTCACTCAATAATGGAAAGATGTACATAAAAATGGAAAACAACATTGTTGAGTAAGAAGTAACAAGCCAACCTCACTCAATAATGGAAAAAGGTATGAACTCAGGTGTTTATGATAACAGGATAGTAAAATAATGACAAATGGTAAAAGGAAAGTAAATCAAGTCTAGAAGTGTAAATCGATGGTATAAAGAAAGTAATCCATAGTTTCTCAAACATGTTTTTCTTTAAGGATAGATCAAACTAAAATAAAGTAGTGATAACATGTTATTAAGAGGTGAAGAAGAAGGAATGTAGAAGAGGTAAAATAGATTTGGAATCACAAATTGCTTGTCAAGGTGGGAAATGAAATGGGTGGATGGGAGAAGGAAGGAAAAACCAAGGTAAAGGAACTCTCTATTAAAGTTAAGACACTCAAGTTAAGTTTGTCAAAACAAGAGTGATTTTGACCTTAAAGACTATGAAGAACTTCTCTTAGCTAAAAAAGTCTTAGGTAAACAAATATAGTATATAGATAATCCCATGAAGGCTATATACATGAAAATTAAAATGGACATACCTTCCCACAATTTGTTCCCCATTCCTTAGGACCCCTTACAGAGTCGTCGATCTACTGTGAATATTGGGTACTTACATGAAAGAGTAGGTATCACCATAGAGTTTTTAAAATTTTCCTATTCCAATCTACTAGCCTACTGCACGCCAATAGACCTTGACTCTATCTGAAGCCAAATGTGGAGTTTGAGTTTCAATTAGAGATAGGATATGTGATTGTAATCACATTCTTTAGTGTTATTTTGAATTTAAGATTTGTATGTTGCCTTTTAGATATATTATTGCCTTTTATTTCAAATGATTTGGGTTTTAACTTTCTTGATGGTTTTTTTTCTATTCCTCCTCCATACGGATTTGAAAAACCAAACATGGGTGCTAAAGATGTCTTTCATTTGAATACTTGGGACTTGGTTTATAAGAGAGAGAACTTCAAAGATCATGGGGTCTAAAATTCTCTTAAATCTAGGTAAAATAAAAGTGCTATCTTGACTTTGACCTTGTTTTATCTAATGTGGAGTGAAAGGAAAGGAAATCAAGAGGAATGACACATGGAACAATTTTAATTACTTCAAATCATAAAAAAAGTGACAAAAGGAAAGAAAGGGATATAATGATAATAAAGTGTGATTACTTATCATAATAATGAAGGAAATGAATAAAAACGTGCTAACATAGATTTTTATACAAATTTCATCTATCAAAAGAAGCAAAAGTTAAAGTTGAGAACAAGGATTAAAAACTTATTTTCTTACGAAAGGAATGACAAGATGGTAATTTTATGAGGAGGTTCAGGTCCTGTCCATGGTCTTACACTAAAACTAATCAAAGATAAACCCATGAGGATGCCAAAAATCATGTGAAAAATAATGAAATAAAGATGGTATTTTTTGAGGAGGGCTAGGTCATATCCATGGTCTTACATTGCATCTCACAAAAGAGAAATCCAAGGGATGCCAAAAGAAAATGTAAAAATAATTAAAATAAAGAAGACTATGGTACAACATTAAGATGACTGGGTCCTATCTTTGGTTTTACAATGCAACTCATGAGAGAAAGGGGAAACCGAAAAACCAAATAGAAAAGGACTAAAGGTTTGTAAAAAGAAAGGACTGCTACAAAGGAAGAGATCTGTGTAAGTAACCTACAACAAGTGTTAGATAAATATAGATAGAAATCATGAAAAGAAAGAAATGCTTAGGAAAATTAATTTTTGATGAATTATGCATTGGTGGGATCTTTGAAAATATGCCATACAGTGGTTTGAAGGTAGTAGGTGCTTGGACCAATGATATCTTTGACTAGATATGGGCCCCACCATTTTGGGCATATTTACCTTCTTTATCATGGGTGTAATCTAATTTAAGGACAAGATAACCAACATTAAATGTGCAAACTTTCACACATTTGTTATGTTGTTTGGCAATATGATCCTTGTATTGGCAATTATGTTGTAAGGCAGAAATATGATGTTCATCAAGGAGATCAAGGGCATGAAGGCAAAATTCACATAATTCTTCATTGAGAATAATACCATGAAGAGATATACATAGAGAGGGAAGATTAACTTATAATGGAAGAACTAACCCAAAACCATAGACTAGAGAGAATGACATTGCCCTAACGGTAGTATGTATGCTAGTCTGATATGCCCAATGAGAAGGGTAAAGATAAAGATGTCAATCTGTATGGGTTTCATGAATTATCTTTTGGACAATTTTGTCGAGAATTTTATTGGTGGCCTCAACTTGACCATTGCATTGCAGATGATAAGGTGTGAAAAATTTGTGATTGATCTTGAATTTAGCATAAAGTTGTTTAACATGTTTATTTTTAAAGTTAACACCATTATTTGAAATGATGGTATGGGGAACACAAAATTAGAAAGTGATTTGATTAAGAAATGGTAGGACTAGGAACATTAACAAGGGGCATAACTTCTACTTATTTGGTAAAATATTTGGTAGTAGTGATGATAAAAATATTCCCATATTGGGAGTAAGGTAATTTGCCAATGAGATCAAATCCCCATGTGGAAAATTGCCAAGGAGATTCAATAGTTTCAAGCTCAACTAGAGGTGAATGAATTAGATCATCATGAAGTTGACAAGGAGTACACTTTTTAGCAAATTCAATTGCATCATTTTCAAGAGTAGGCTAAAAGTAACCCATACATAGGCATTTACAGGTTGTAACATGTCTATTACAGTTGCCACCACAAATGCCCCCATGTGCTTGTTCAAGAAGAGGAGGGACCTTGTTTTGCATAACACAATGGAGCAAGCTGCGTTTAGCATTATGATAATAAAGGATGTTGTGTTTAAATACATACTTAAAATCTTGTTTATGAATGTGAGTCTTTTCATGAGAATCTAAATTATGAGGATAAGTTTAATTTTTCAAGAATTTAATAATGTCTTGATACCATGACTTTGTCAAATGGTAACAACCTCAATGTGGCAGATAAGTGAATCTAGTGGTTGAATTGAAGACAGAGATTTTCTTATTTGTATAGGAGAAGCAAGGTCAGAAATAACTTGGTGTGAATGAAAGAGAGATTCAAAAGAGGAAAGAGAATCAAAAATGGAATTTTTATCTCTAAGAATATGTTCAATAGTGAAAGAGATAAAAGCATTAGTTAGAGTGGTTTCAATTTGATGATAAGTGATGATATTCTCACTTTTGCATTGATAGTCACCATTGACTTGACAGCAAATAAGCTAAGAATCACCTAAATCATGAAGGTATTGAATGTCTAGATCAAGATCAACTCTCATGCCTAAGATGATAGCTTCGTACTCAACTATATTGTTGGTAACATTAAAGGTGAAGCAAAAAGCTAAAGGAATGAATCTTGCCAAGAGGACTTGTGAGAATGCAACCTGCCCCAGCTCCTTGAAGGCATTTATCACCATCAAAATGAAGGGTCTAAGTATCCTCACGTAAGTCAACAATAATTTTGGAAATCTCTTTGATAACTACTTTAGGTTTAGTAGTATCAAAGGGAAGCAAAGATTCATCGAGATTATTGGCTTCAAGATGAGTGGTAAAGTTATGAAAATAATATTTAATAGAAATATATTGATTAAGACCTTCAATATAGATTATATTATCATCTAGAAGACTATCTTGAAGGGGAAAAGTAGTTGGTATAGGAGCAGTGGTAAGTTGGCCATCTATTGCTTGACCTTTAACATCTTTTTGAGTGATGATGTGGAGATCAAATTACATAAGAAGGACCATCTATTTTCTAATTCTATCTCTGAAAAAGAAAGATTTAGAGAATAAGTGATGAAGGGGGTCATAATGAATCATGACATAAGTATTTTGTTAAAGCATGTAATGGAAAAGTTTTTTATCTATGAAATAGATGGCAAGGCAATCACGTTCAATTTTGGTATAATGTGTTTCATAATCAATGAAGCCTCAGTTCATATAATATATAGAATACTCTCTTCTAGTATCATCATGTTGGGAAATCATTTCCCCAACTCATATAGGTGTGGAAGAAGTATATAGGATCAAGGGTCGATCATTGGAAGGAGGAAGAAGTGTAGGTGGGTGAAGTAATGACTCTTTCTTCTTATCAAAGGCTTTTTGACATGGGTCCATCCATTATAAAGCAATACCTTTCTTGAGAAGATAATCTATGGATTAAATGTGATAAGCCATTTTGGGGATAAATTATCTAATTTCCCTGAGTTTGCCTAAATAAGTACAAATGTTAGGAATGGAATGGGGAATGGGCATGTTGACGATAGCACTAATTTTAGCAAGGTCAAACTTGATGCCATAGAGAGAGACTAAGAATCCTAATAACTTTCCATATGTGACACCAAAGACACATTTATAAGGATTGAGTCTAAATCAATATTTAAGGAGGCGATCAAAGATGATAGCAAGATCAGATAGATGAGACGTATGACTTTTAGATTTAGCAATGAGATCATCCACATAAGTTTTAACAATTTTATAGATAAGATCATGAAAGATGTGAGTCATCAATCATTGGTAAGTGGATCCAACACTTTTGAGATCAAAGTTCATTTTGACATGGCAATATGTGTCCTATTCTATGGTGAAAGTAGTCTTATGTTGGTCCTCAGGGGCAATGTGAATCTGATTGTAGCCTAAGAAGACATCTATAAGAGATAAAATTTTATAACCAATGGTGAAATTGATGATGGAATATACCAAAGGTAAAGGGAAGTTTTCCTTGGGACAAGCAAGGTTAAGATTGCATAAATTAATACAAATATGAATGACCATGGTGACCTTTTTCCAAATGAAGACAATGTTGGAAACCCATTCAGAATAGTCCACTAGTTTGATAAATTTAGCATCAAATTGTTTGATGATTTCCTTGTGACATAGATTGGAAACCTCAGGTGGAAATTTACTTTGGTTTTATTGTACCAGCTTGTCATCAAGATAATTAATGATGTTATGTATCACAATTTTAGGGTCAATACCAAGCATGTCCTCATAGGACCTCGTAAAAACCTTATGATACTTATCAAAGAATATGCTGAAATTATGATGTTTGGTATATGAGAGTTCATAGGAAATAATTATTGGTCAAGGATAAGATGGAGTACCATATTCAATATGAGTGGTTTCTTTAATAATCATGGAATTACCATATGGAAAGTGGTATGGTGCACTAGATAAGGAATAAATAGGATTAGTTTTAGGATCAATGTTAGCAATGAAGTTATTGAAATAAAGAGATTTGGATTTAAAGTTCCCAAGTTTATGATGTTGCCAAGGAATTTAAGGTTATCAGGCATAAAGTATTTCAAGAATAGCTTCATCACTAGGAAAAGTGGGAGAGGACCATAATACTCAATATCTACTTCAAGATCTAGAATTTGATTACCATGGTGATCATACTCAAAATATATCTAATGAACATCAATTTCCTTAGCATCAAGTGTAATCTCAAAAGTAGGAGAGGTAGATGGATCAGAAGGGATTAGAGTGTCATTGGGTTTGATGATAGGGGAAGAATCAAATGCAATGATTAGATCAATAGGTGGTAATAGGGATGCAAGAATTTATTAAAGTTTGAAATGCATAGTTTACTCTACCACCCAAAGGGTATCAATAAGTGGAGAATCGATAGGAGGCACGTGACCCTTGGGATATAAGTCATGATCTATAGAAATGGTATGTACATCACATTTAAAATCATGAATCTGGGCTAAATTGTTTTGATAATGATGGACATCCAGTCTCGTGATTAAGCTTGGGCCATTATATATTGTCATCATATGTTGGACAAATTGCATATGCTTGAGAATCTAAGGGAGTTTCATAAGGTGAAATCCCAATATTGATGAATGTACAAGGAGACATGGTGAGAGGATCTTAAAATATTTTTTCCACTCCAAAAAAATTATAAGTGAAAGAATATTCAGGTAAAGAAGGCTCTTGAGCATTGCATTAAGGGGGAAAATTAGTAATCTCCTCAATAAGAGGAATAGTATGATCTCTTGGTAATAAATAAGGAGGAAGCCATTGTGAAATGTATGGAGGTATCTTGGTATTATTTCAAGTATTTTACAAATCATTGGGTTCATCATCATCGTAATCTACAAGAGTGACTTGTAAATCAGGATTCATGTTGATAAACTTGAGTAAAGGAGCACTATTGATCTTAAGAATTGAAGGAATACAATATTGGGATTTAGGATTAGGAAGCTAAATACTCCATGGGTTAGGATTGGCCTCATTTTCATATCATTTTCCATTGTGTAATAATTTAATTCATTGACTACTAGAAGAAGTAATGGCCCTCATTCGATGAGTCCATGGGTGACCAAAGAATATGTTATAAGATAATGGTAAATCAAGGACCATATGCTTAGTTCGTATGGTCTTAGGTATGATGGTTAATGAAAGGCAAATTAAACTAAGTGAATTTTTATTTGTTTTATCAAAACCATGACAACTAAGATGGGTTTGTTTTGGATGATCCTTGCTATAATTAAGATGTTGGATTGGCCACAAAGATGTCACATTAATACCAGAGCCTTCATCAAGTATAAATTTATGAATAAGGGTATTAT
Organism: Torreya grandis; assembly: GCA_037957365.1. Lineage (NCBI taxonomy): Eukaryota > Viridiplantae > Streptophyta > Pinopsida > Cupressales > Taxaceae > Torreya > Torreya grandis. The sequence goes on along the minus strand of JARHVA010001041.1, from coordinate 3,866,622 downwards.
TAATGGCTATTTTGATAGAAAATGGTATATCATCATCACAAAAAATAATTTCATCTTTTATCATGTCCTCTTCAAGAAATTCCATGGAAGGGTTGGAAGAGGGACACATGTTTTCAATGGTATTGACATTGGTAAGGTGAGATTCAATAGCAGGTGGTTATTCATCAATAGAGGATGGATATTCAATTTCTTAGATTTTTTGCATAAGGAACTTATTATGATATGGTGAAGTACAAACCAACTCCATTAGTGGTATCTTATAGGACATAAAGTTGATTTCTTCAAGAAAGTTCCAATGAGATTTACAAGAACTAGCATGAGTTTTAGGAGGTAAATTAAATTTAGAAGAATCAGATGTGGTTGGAGGATCAGAAGGAGGAGATGGTTCCTCATGGGATTCCAAATCAATATTAGAGGTTTTAGTGTCTTTAATAAGTTATTATTCTAAATATGGCTTCTTAGGTTTGGTAATAGGATCTTTGTTAGTCAGTTTGCGATGATAGTTGACCTTAGTAATGTTAATAATTATTGAGAATTTTTATAATATTGGTCATAATCATCATCAATGACATAAAAATCCTTGGTATTAGGTTGATTATTGGTTTTATAAAAATATTTTTGGTTATTTGAGGTAGAAGCTTTAGAAACTTGTCATTTTTGAGAAGCAATGGTGTACTCTTGATGATGAAGGTTGATCATGGATTCATGATTAAAAGAATCACCAAGGATATAGGAAAAAAAAATTTAGTTATCCATATATAAGACTCATGGGAATGACCAATGGCGGCATGGAACCAACAAATTAGGTTAGGGTCATACCACTTGGGAGGATTATTAGGATAAATGAAACGTTTAAAGGGTGGTAAAAAAGGTTTCATTTGTTGAACTGAGAAAGGCGTATGAAAAGGCAAAGTAATATCAGATTTGAAAACTCTAGGCTTGGTTTGTGGAGTATTACTAGTGATATCATTGGTATATATTTGAAAATAGCATTTTATATAAGTGTAGGATTAGGTTCAAATTGTTTCATGAGAAAGTTTTGATGTTTAGCTTGATCAAGAGCATTAAGTGTTTAGGGAGAAAGCCTTTGAACCTTATATTGAAGAGAAGGATTCAAATTTGTGATAAAGAGTTTTAATAATTTATCATTAGTCATGTTATGGTCAGCCTTATAGGCCAATGATTTCCAACTTTTGATAAAGTCATGAGCTGATTCAGTAGGAGATTGCTTAACATTAATGAAGTGGCTAAGACAATTTTTGGGAAGATCATTGTGTTGAAACTCTTTAACTAAGGGATTAACAAAATATTCAAGTTTCCAAATAGAGTGTTGGGATAATTGGTTATACCATTCTAATACATCTCTAGTGAAGGTTTTGTTTCATTGTGGTGAAAGTATTAGTTTGGATCCACTCCTTGTAAAGGTTGCCAAAGGCTTTAAGAAATGAAACAGGGTCTTTAGTCCCATCATATGTGATAGTTGGAGATAAGTTACTGATATCAATGAACACATTAAATGGAAATAAAGGCTCATTTTGAATGGTTTGAATCATCTTGTTATTCACTATGGGTTGAAGAATAACATTGCTTGAGGCATCTCTAAGAGGTGGATGAGTCTAAGTGGGATGACCTTGAGGATGGATAGTTGGAAGTTGATTAGCCATATTAATAAAATTTTAAATTTTCATCATTTGATTAGTGTTAGAGTTTTGAATTATGTTCATTTTATTGATAACTTGGGCAAGAAGTTAAGTTGTTTCAGGAGGTGGGTTGGTATTGGTAGGAGCACTCCCCAAATTGGTTATAGGGGGAGGGTTACTAGAAGATGGATTATGAGTTGGATTATTGATTAAATTTGTGTCAATTTCTACCACATTATTTTGAAAAAATTGGATATCAAAAGTATCTTGGTAAGTATAGAAAGGATCAAACTGATCAACTTCATATTGAGGCATGATTTGCACCATGTTACAAGTCATGGATGAAGTAGAGGTAGAGGTGCCCCAAGAGTGATGGTTCTCTTGGGACAAAAAGAGAGGAAGAAATGAATATCCCATATAATATCTAAATGGATTAAATCTATCCAAGAATATTATGATAGAAGACTTCATTATGACTGAATAAAAATGAATAGAATGATAACAAGGAAAGATAGTGAACTAGGTCAACAAATAGAGAAGGCCAAAAATAATATAGGTGGAATAGGTCAACATAGTATAGGTAATAGGGTCTATAAACCATACAAGTTTGATTAGGTCAATCTAGTACAAAAAATAGAGGCTAAAAAAGTGTACAAGTTCAACTGAGTCGATCTAACATACTAGACAGAGAAAATCAAATAGTCAATAATAGATTGTATTGACTAAAATTAAGTGTACTAAAACTAATTTTGCAAATAAAAAGTAAGAATTGAAGGGAAATAAACAATCAATTAGATCAATGAGGTTGACCTAATTGAGCAATACAACACAAATCCTTTCACCAACACTGGTTAATGAAAGTTTTTGTAATACAAAAAATAATTGAGCAAAGGGCAAGCAATCATCTTGGAAAGTAAAAGCTAACTAGTTGGTCAACTTGAATATTATTTAGAATATTAAAATGTGATTTTAAATGTGATGGGAAGTTGGTTGTAATCAAGGAACTAGAAATGAATCTAAAGATAGTTTCAAGATGTTTGGGTTGTAAGAGATCATGATTGGTAATGGTACAAGCTTGGTATTGGGGCTTACCCCCTCACTTCACACACCACAGAGATAAGGGAGTCGGGTGCTTAGCCATAATATATCATTAACCATGAAATTATACTTGACAATAAAACCAAGTTAGCTTCCCCCTTGGTGATGAAATCAAAGCAAATTGACTTTGGGCAGACAATTGTTAAACAACTTGTTAAATATTTTGTGATTGGGCCATGTGTGCATAACATAGAAAATAGTAAAACTAAATAGTAAATTAAAATCCACCTAGGTAGACTATGTGATCTATTCTAGGCATGCAAGCAACAAGAAATAGAAGTGTGAAATAATTACTAGCATATAAAGGTTAATTTCAACTTTGAAAAAAGATACAGTGTCAATGTAGTTGATAGTGTTGCTTCTAAACTATAAAATCAAGGTTTGAAAATGAAAAGGGTCGACATATTCAACCTAGTTATCTAGACAGCTCATAAAATACAAAATTGGGTCGATAGGGTTGATCCAATTGACTGTACAAGGGTAGTTTTAAAGACTGCAAACTATGAAAGAAAAGACTGTAGGGAAAGAGAGAAAAGAGAGAAAGGAACCTTGGTGATTTTGAGGATGTAAATAACTAAGATTTTTTTCAAATAACCTTGAAAAATTCTTGAAAATTTTGATAATAGGGTTGACTAGGTCATTCTATCTTTGTAAAACCATGTTGCTAAGTGCCTAAAATATACAAGGTTGACTAGGTCGACCTTATAGTCTGAACTGGAGGTCTAAAAATGTATGGGGTCGACTAGGTGATCCTAGTTGTCTAAAGTGCATGTTTTAAAATCTAGAAAACTATATTGGGTCAACTAAATCAATCCATTAGCCTATACCTGAAAGAGAACCTACACAGAAAGAACAGGATCATATGGATGTGATTGTGTGTTAAACCTATGTAGAATGTTAGAACTAGGTCAATGCAGTCAACCCAGTATGGCAAATATATGATAAAATAATGATAGAATAAAGAAATAAGTGAACAAATATTGTAAGAGTTAGTTCACATTGGGTTCACTAGAATGCATGAAATCAAAAATGCATCATGTCTATAAATCAATCATGGCTCGAAGAAGATATAACATACCTACACTTATGATTGAGAATACATTTGTTAAGTGGGAACATGACTAATATGGGGATCCTCTAGACCTGATTAGGGGATCACTTATCAAAATACACTATGCTAAGGAGGGTTACAAAGCTTCTAGTCTAACATAATCACACAATAATCATAAGGGGGTCCTGGATTTTGATATTTCACTTATGCTAATAACAAGAAAGTAAATCTAATCTAGTTCTCACCAAAGCTTGTAGTTCAAAGTAGGGGTTAGTGAAAAATCAAAACATGTATTAGAGAATAGCAATTAAGCTAAGTCTAAGTAAGACCCTGTAGTCATATAAAATGTGAAAATTGGTAACTTGAGTGTGGCTAATGACATCCAACCCATAGGTCCCTCTTGTTTTATCTCATCACCCTCATAGGCATCTTTTCACTAATTCCTAGTCATTTGTAGCCTTTCAGACCAAATCCTAGCTTAGCTAGACTACTCTTTTCATGACAAATCTATCCCCCCTAGGTCTCGTTATCTCAAGACTATAGCACCCAACTTGGACTATAGTGTTGGGCCCTCTAGTGTTCTCTTTCGGTGCTCCTATCTATGTGCATTTTGCCTCTAATGGTCAATTCTTTCTTGTTCTTATCCCTCTTCTTGTCAGGCTAATGCAAGCACATTTAACCCATGACCAATAGATCCATACCAAATCCCATTTAAAGTTCATTTAGAAAAGGTTGGCAATTATCACTAAGCAAGCAAGAATACAAGCAAGACTACTTAAACAATCTTCCCTATTCTTTGCATACAACCAGCCAATATACTTACAAGGTTATCCAAATCTTTACACTAGTCCCTAGCTACCTCAAGCACATGCAGTTTAGCATTTTTCATCTTTATACACACTATTGCACAAATCACATCAAGTGGAAGAACTACATATGGCTTGATCCCTCTTCAGAGTATTGGTATGTCGGCAACATGCCCACATAAGGGGTGTGGATACACATTTAGTGAATCATACACACACTAACCCTCCCCCCCACCTCTTTCTCAAATTTGGTCAAAGTATAAAGGATTCTAGGGTTTATAGACAAAATCTACTCTATATGGTTCTATAGACATCTATTAGTCAAAACTTCACAAAAAGGGTCATACAAACATAGTGAACAAAACCCAAAAAGCTCAGGTCTCCTAGAGAACAATAGCAAAAGTGGAATACATCGTTAGTTCCACTAGTGTCCTCTTTTAGTGCTCTTATCCAATCATAAAATGAAAGCTAGATCCTGATTTGTGATAGTGTCCCAGTCCTGCATAGTAAATTTTAAACTTTGTCTCAGTCATCTCAGTTGGTTTCTAGATGAGTCTTATTTTATATCCCTTATTAATATTTTTAGAAAGGTTAAAATCATAGTCAAATTGATAAAAATCAATAGCTTAATTATTACATATATATGTAATAATTTTACTACTCAAACCCTTTAACTAAATTAGGAATAATACATAAATATTCTTAAAATTGTTAAATCATTTGGTGAACCTGACTTACTTTGTTTGCATATAAAAACCCTAGGGCAAATTCCTTGCTGATTTTTACAATATTTTTTTGATTTGTTACTTGCCTATTTAAATTAGAAATTCAAATTAATTTTTAAAATTATATAGTAATTTTTAAAAATTATTTTTCTTCTAAACCCTAGTTGCACATACTAGGTCCCTTTAAGTCAAGATTTTTCCAATATTTTTTCTAATTTTTTACCTGTGTATTTAAATCAGAAATTCACTTTAATTTTCAAAATTCAATAATAAATTCTTAAAATATCATTTTTCAAAACCTTAGTCGTATATACTAGGTCCCTTTATTTTTTTAAGGTATCACCTTATATCTAAAATCAGATTTCACATAATAGCAAAAATATATCTCACTTATTTACACATATTTCTTGCATTTCTTGAAAATAATGAGACCATACTCAGTCCTATCATGTACATGAATGATGAAGTTTACCATATGTTGGTATAAAGCATCATTCTTTGTATTTCATGCCTACTTTGCATAATAAGGGATGGTATTACAAAATTAATTGCTAAAAATGTTCAAGATTTCAATATTTATTTAACATACTCTTTCTCTCTCATGCAGAATAATTTCCAACTCTATTTTGCTAAACATGTTAGAAATATCATAAAACATGTCAAAGTTTTTTATGCATTTGTACAAAATTTCATGCTCTCTATCCCTTGCTTTCTATCTCTCATATAGAAAATTTTTCAAGTTTACCTTGATACACATATTAGACATATCATAACACATATCAAAGTTCTTTATGCATCAATGCACAATTTTATGCTCTCTATCCCTTGCATTTTATCTCTCATGTAGAATATTCTTTATAATCATATTATTATACAACTTATAACTCTAATGACTTCTTTAACATGCTATCTCTCTATTATGTGTAATTCAATTAAGAATAAAATCCTTACATACTTAGAGAATCCATTATATAAGCTAACAACCACCTATCAAGTTTCAATATCAAATCTTATGCACGAGAAAGAATTTCTTTCTCCTCTCCCTCAAGAGGGTGATAGCTACTTTCCCAATAACCAGGTCCATGTTATCACCCCTCCAAAAGGTGAGGTAGCCTATACTATTGTTTCTAATGCATACATTCAGCCTAAAGCTTCTTCAAACCCTCTTCAACATATGTGCTTACATGTTCAATTTAAAGCAACTAAGGTTTGCACTTGTGAGACTCTAAGGGATCAAATCACCAGTATGAGCAAGTTAATTTCAGATTTACAAACATAGAATCAGCTATTACATGAAAATATCACAACATTGGAAAATCATATTATAATACAAAAGCCTCAAAGGCACCCTAGTGCCAATCATGTATATGCACCTTCACCTAGTCAATTGGTTACAAGCAATGTTACATATCAAAACAAGAAATCATAACAAAGTAACTCTACAACTAGTGATTCAAAAAGCATTCAAATATCACATAAGAGTTCAAGTGAGGTACTAAGGGAAATGATTAAATCTAAGTTGAAAATACCCAGATATAATAAAAGTCAACACTGGCATTCTATTGGTTTAAAATCAAGATGATAATGATGTGTGGAATAATATAGGTTATTATGATTTTCAAGATACCGACAATGAATCTAAATATTCAAATTCATATTCATAACATTTCTCTCATGCTTCACAATTATGCACTATTCTTTTATTTGATACAAGACACCATAATAGGGAGTCTCCCATGAGACTCATCGGTTAGTATCATTTCTTCTCAATATTTACTTGTATATAGTTTATTTTCAATTACTTGTACATAATCTCCTAATAATTGATTGAAAATAGCTCAAATATGTCAAAATACCAAAAACATTCAAATATCTCAAAAATATTCAAATATTCAAAAAATATCAAAAACATTAAAATAATTCAAAAATCCAAAAATATTTAAATTGTATGAATTATCCATGATTTACATTTATACTACCATACTAGACTTACATTTTTTATTCTATCCTATTATTTGTTAATTTATCTACATTACCATGCTTCACTTGATCTTCTTTGAGTGTGTACAGTGACATCCAGATTTTTTATCACTTCACTCTACCCACTAAGGAGGCATCCTTCTTCATATATTTGAGACACACATCGATATACATACCCTCTGGGGGTATCTTCCACATGACTACACTATCTAGGATATACATTACTTACTAGGTAACACAAATTACTCTATCAACACTCACTAGTATATAGCACTTATGTATTTCTTAGCATATACCTAGTCTTGTACTCCATGTCTTGCATACTTTCAATTCTTGCTTTGATTAGTTAGATGCAATTATATTTCCAGTATTTACATGCTTTATTTTATTGCTTTACATAGCTAGATAGGATTGTACTTCTCAATTATTGATTGTCTCCTATATGTGCCTTAGGACATTTTCCAATGTCCTTTGCTTCTATTCATGTGTGTGCCTTAGGACATTTGCTAATGTCTTTTGCCTATACTCTTTTATGTCATTGTGGCTTTCATGCCAACCTAGCTTGTTTCAAATGTATGTGTATGTAGAATTTTAACATGCCTTGTATGCACGATTTCTATTTTGAGTGACATGTGGCCATGTCCCTTATTTACCTGGATCCTTGGCCATTATTTTATGCTTCTTGCTTCTTGCCTTGTATGCTTATTGCTTGATTATTTATCGATTGTTTGCAATGCTATGATCTACATCATGCATTCTCTTGCTTTCTTGGATGCCATGATGGACATCATGCTCCATCCCTCCTTGACAACTAAAAACTAACCGAACTTTAAGTTTTAGTTCAGTACATTGCACATGCTATTATATTGATATATCTATCTAGGCATTCCCCTGTTGATTGAACAATCTCTCATTGCAAGCCATGTTATATCTTAAGATATCTTATTGATCATCATTGCTATATCATGTATCTTTGTAACATAACACACTTGTAGGGCTCTTTCCTCAAAGGGAAGTCATTACATGGTCTTCATTTCTACCCTCAAAAGAGGGGGCAACAAATAGGGGTTTTGTCATAGAGATCAAGATCTCCTAACAGTCAAAAATTCAAGTTTCAAAATACCTAGAACAACTATTAGAACAATTATTTAATCTTAGTTATTTGTAATAAATGTATCAAGGTGATTTACACCTTTGATTGACCTAGGTAGTTAGGTGGGGTATCTCCTAGGTGTGATTAGTTTTAATCTCCTAAAAATTATGATATCCAATCTTCTTATTATTTAAATAAGCACCTTTAGTAGTGCTTTTCTCAATTCAGTTAATGTAATTTATTCTAGATTTTATTTGGTATTAGAGCAAGATATTCCTAAGGATTATTTTTAAAGCATTGGAGATTTGGTGGATATCGAGAGAAATATTTGTGTGATAATTACATGCATCATGCTACTCCAGTTTCAGCCATCCCAAGCTAAAATGTTGTCAGAATTATTATTAATTTTGCAGAACGAGAATAGTTATCAAAATGGGCAATTTTTTTTTGTTTTAATAAATTCAGCCATATTTATATTAAATTTTGGACTAAATTTCAGATCTAATATCATATTTGAGAGTTTTCAATTTGTTTTTATTATTTTTGGTCAAGATCCAATTCTAAATTGGTGGAGGAATAGATCTAAGTTATTCAGATGATTGTATATGTCATTGTCATGAAAATTTGTATTATTTGTCAAATATGAAAAAATATAAAATCTCTACAAACAATCTTATAATTTTTATGAATTCTACTCAAAAAAATACTAATTTAAAAAAATATATAGAATTTTTGGATCTTTTAGTGATTTTCTATGATTTTTTTAAGTTTCTATTTTGTAGAATAAGTGAGGAACAACATAAAAAATAATAGTTTTTTTGACATTTTTTGCAAAATCATGAATCAAATATTATATCACCAGATTCTTCTCATTGATGTATTTCTTAAAAATATTTGTTTTCTAAAAATGGAGCACCAAGGCACCCGTGGTGAAAGTTTAAGGGTAGAGTGTAATTTAGAAGTTTTCATTTGGTGCAAGGTCAAATTTTTGGGTGGAGCACCACCTAGAGCTACCACATCCAGCATCAAGATCAACATCATGCCACCATCATATTTTAACCTCTATTCACACCATATGACCACTTGTTGGGAATTTTTTTAGCCCCTAAGGGCTTGTCCTTCACCGCTTTGGGCCATATTTGAAGATCTTTTCTTTTAAGGTTCATTACTTTTGATCCGTGAAGCTTGGGAAGGTTTTTTTTTAATCTTGGATATTTTTTCAAGATATATGTAGTGGTAAGGCTATTTTTTACATTCTAATCACCTATATTTCTATAATTTTTAGTTTTTTGCCAGTTTAGCTAACTAGTTCATATATTTTGGACCTTTAAGAGGCCATAACTTTTGACTGGTAACTCTAATTTGCATGTTGTATGTTTAAAAAGTGAATATTTTTAGATTATATATCTATTGGATTTATTAAATTGTAAAAATGAAAAATTATATCCTCATTTTCTCCTCAGATGTATTTTTTGTTAAAACCAATGTTTAGTTTTCCATTGCTTGTTTGGATGCATTTTCAACAGCGTCCGACGTCCATTGTATGATAGTGCACAATTTGTCATATTTTTGCATGCATTTTTACATTTTCATTTCTACACTTAAACACACTTGTATTTATTTTTCATACACAACTTGAAAAATGTTTGGTTTAGGACCATGTTTTCTGTTCCTCGACACACAATTGTTTCATGGTGATAATTATGCAGCATGGAAAACAAAAGTACAATCACATCTAGATTTTGAATATATTTGGTCAGTAGTTGAAGGCACATGGGTCAAACATGCAACAAATTTTTATCAACAATAAAAATATGACAAGGCTAATAATAAGGATAAGTTAATAATCATGTTTGGTGTTTCAGATGAGGTACAACCTCATATCCATAGTGCTACAACTATAAAAGATACATGGGATAAGCTTAAAACTATTTATGAAACTAAGAATCAAAACCAAATCTTGTTTCTTCAAAGCCAATTGTATACTTTTAAGTTAAAATTAGATGAAAAATTAGAAGCATTCCTTAGAAGAGTTGTAACTTTGTGGGCTTCACTTTAATCTTTGGGCAAATTGGTGACAAATGACTCTTTGGTCCCTATAGTCCTTAGATCACTGTCCCCTAGACTCCCCCCCCCCCCACCCCTGCATATAGGATCTTTGTGACCACATTGAATGACATAGGATGAAAACCAACCTTTGAGGCATTGGTCAATTTATTGCAACAAGAGGAAGCTATTCATAATTCAGAGGACGCAGATGATGAGCATGCACATGCATTAAATCAGAAGTGGAAGAAACTCAGGAAGGGTCAAAATCAATCTCCAAATAAAAATAAACAACAAAACCAACAAGGAAATAATTCATGCTTTCTTAAAGCATGCCAAATTTATGGAAAATAGGGACATGACTTGAAACATTATTAGTACAATACATTTCAATAGGGCCCATCAAGCAAGAAGTCATCTTTCAACAAGTCACCACAAACTAAAAAGAAGTAACCACAACAACAAAATAAGTGAAAATAGAAAAATTCCAAGCCTAAACAACATGGCAATATTGTTGAAGATAATGATTCTTTATATGAGGAATATGGTTTATCTGCTCAAACACATGAGTCTACCAATCATCCAAGTGTAGTTTGGTATGTATATTCAGGAGCAACCAGACACATGACAAGTAGAAAAGATTGGTTTTCTAATTTGACAAAATTAGAGTCAAAAGGAAATGTGTCACTTGGAGATGATACTTCATATATAGTACAGGGTAGTGGTGACATCAAAATTCAACTTGAAAACATAAATTGCAACATTTCAAATGTTCTATATGTTCTAGGACTTACAAAAACTCTATTATCTATTAATAATTTACTTGACCACAACCTCATGGTTGAATTTGATCACCAAAATGGTCAAAAGTTTTTCCATATCAAAGACAAGTCTAGGAATTTCAAAGTGATTACCAAAGCTTCTAACATTGGTAAAAAATTTTAGCTTGATTTTGTTCAAAATGATCATCAAGAACTTGTGGTCAAATATACAAAACTAGGCAATTTATGGCATAGAAGATATGGTCACTTGAGTTATGGATATTTGGTTCAATTGAGCAAACAAGATATGGTTCATGATCTTCCCAAACTCAAGAAATATACTAATATATGTACTAGTTGCTTAGCATAAAAATAAAGAAGAGCTACATTTGGAAAGACTAAGTATCAATCACTTGGTAAGTTGGACTTGGTACACACCGATCTTTATAGAGATTTTGTTCCTAGTCTCAAAGGGAACAAATACTTTCAGCTTTTTGTTGATGATTACTCATGTAAAATGTGGATTTTTAAGTCTTCAAAGAATTCAAGGCCATAGTTGAAAATGAAATTGGTAGGAAAATCAAGACCCTCTACTCAGATCATGGGGGGAATACACCAATAAAGAATTCTTAGCCTCTCTTAGTGTGAATGGAATCAATCATCAATTCACAGCTTCCTATTCACCTCAGTATAATGGAGTTACAGATTGATGTAATAGAGTCATTGTACAAATGTTTCATATCATGGTTGTTGATGCAAAATTTCTTAATACATATTGGGTAGAAGCTTGTGACACTGTAGTCTACTTGTTGTATAGGTCACCCACCAAAGCTTTTGATGGAATCATACCACATGAAGCTTGGGTAGGAAATAAACAAAAGGTAACTCACCTTAGATTTTTTGGTTGCAAGGCATATATGAAAGTTCCTAATAAGAAAATAAATAATTTAGATAATAAAACAAAGGAATGTATTTTTGTGGGCTACAGTGCACAATCAAAGGCATATAGGCTCCTTGATCCAAAAGCAAAGAAAGTACTAATTGGTAGAGATGTAGCATTTGATGAAAAGAGTGGAATCAATCCATCTTCTACACAAGTAAATGATACAAGAAAAAGTCCTATAATATTTTAGATCGTGATGGTAAAAGTGAATAGGAAGATAGTCAAATAGGACCTCCAGCACCAGCACCTATAGTTTAGCATATGCCAAGTGGTATACAAGTACTATACGAGATGCTAACTTTAATGGAATACCAAATACATCCCCTTTAAAAATAAGGACTTGAAGTATGTTTTGAGAAGAGGTCAATATGGCCCTTATTATTATTTTTCAAGAAACATATGAGCCCTCTACATTAATAGAAGCCCTATAGTCTAGACCTTGGAAAGATGTCATGGATTTAGAATATCAGTCATTGATGAAGAATAACACTTGGCAGCATGTTAATCTTCCACCAGGGAAGAAACCTATTGATTGCAAATGGGTCTTTAATACCAATTACAAATTATAGGTCAATATTGATAAGTATAAGGCAAGGCTTGTTGCAAAAGGTTATGATAAAAAAGAAGGCATTGACTATGAGGAGACTTTTGCTCCCACAGCTAAGATAAAGACTATCAAAATGGATTTTTCTATGGCTACATAATTTGGATGGAAATTTCATCAAATGGATGTAAAAATTTCATTTCTTAATGAAGATTTGAAAGAAGTCTACATGACTCAAACTAAAGGATTTGTGGCACCTAATCAGGAAAAAAAAGTGTGTAGGCTTATCAAGTGTCTCTATGGGATAAAATAGGCTCTCTGAGCCTGGTACATCAAGATTGATGAGCATATTGTACATGGATTCCACAAGAGTCCATATGATCCTAACCTCTACCTCAAATAGCATGGGGGGAGGTTGTTATAGTGATTATTTATGTCAATGATCTATCCATCACTGGTAGCACAGTGAAGATGATTGATGTAACTAAGAATGATCTCAAGTGATCATTCAACATGAGAGATCTCGAGCTACTACACTATTGTCTTAGTTTGGAGGTGTGATAGAAGGAAAAATACATTTCTATTTCATAGATGAAGTATACTAAGGCCTTTCTCAATAAATTTAGGATGATGGAATATAATCCTATTACAACACCTATGGAAACAAGACTTTAGTTGTCTTGTATAGATCCATCACTAGAAGTAAATGCAACTCTCTATCAATATTTGATTGGGAGTCTCATTTACTTAACATATACTCGGCCAGATATTATCTATGTTGTCAGCTATCTTTCTTAGTTCATGCAAGAACCAAAGGTGACACATTGGAAAGTGTCAAAGAGAGTATTGAGATACATTAGAGGTATAACTAAGTATGGCATAGAGTATAATAATAATGATAAGTTATTGATAGGATACATGGATGCAAATCATGCATCTTTTATTGATGATAGTAAATCCACTTCTAAATTTGTGTTCTTTCTAGGATCTAGTCCGATTTCATGGGGAAGTAAGAAGCAAAATTGTGTTTCTATATCTTCCATAGAGGTAGAATATCGCACTGCAGTAGGAGCTATTTGTCAAGTGATATGGATATGTCACATTATTTCATGACTTGGAGTTCCACAGAATTAGCCTATAGTTTAGAATTGTGACAATCAGGGTGTTCTACATTTTTTTCATAATCCAATGTTTCATGAGATAACCAAGCACATAGAGGTTCAGATTTATTTCATACACGAACATGTTCAATAACACAACATACAACTCTAGTATTGCCCCATTCAAGATCAATGTGCATATGTCTTCATGAAGTCACTTGCATGTGATAAGTTTGAGGCATTCAATAATTCTGTCTCTTCTTCTATTTAGACTATGATCAATTAAGGAGGTGAATGTTAGAATAATTAACTAATCTTAGTTATTTATAATAAATGTCTCAAGGTGATTTATACATCCAATTGACCTAGGTAGTAGGTGGGGTATTTCCTAGGTGTGATTAGTTATAATCTCCTACATATTAGGACATCTAATCTCATTTCTTATTGTGTAAATAAGCACCTTCAGTGGTGCTCTTCTCAATTTAGTTAATGTAATTTATTCTAGATTTCAACAACCAGATAGAATAGACCATGTAGATAGTGAAAATATCAGAACAATCATAAAATTTAGCCCAAGATAATAGTTCCAAGATTGGACTATAGTGCCATGCCCTCTAATATCTATTTTTGGAACTTATATCCAAATAATAGAAAAACCAAAATTTCTAGAAGTAGGTATAAAAGTAGGTTTAATTATAGTTTTACACAATCAAACCAGTTCAAAATCAACAATTTTTAGTACACTTTTTCTCATAGAATCCAGATATAGGGGGCATCATGCATGGCACGATGGCTCTCACTTCTAGTTTTAGATACAACAGTTAGTATAAATTCTAGATCAAAATCCATGTTTCAGACACCACTGATTGGGGACAATGTGTGAGGCACATTTTTTTTTCTTTTCTTTCTGAGTTTAGTACATTACCCAGGCATTCTCACTAGTTGCATGCCTTATTTCATTTGCAAGTGGTTGGCATAATTTTTGAGTGGATTTCATACAAGTCTAACTTTCACATTTTTAGAGTGGATTTCATATAACCCTAGTGTACCAGTTTCAGAGTGGTTTTCATACAATCTTAATCTCCACCTTTTAGAGTGGCCTAGTTTTTAGCATACATTTAGCTATCTATGCCAACATTATCAGATTACAAAGCATTCATGGGATTCAAGATCCATCTCATATGACAAATATTTCATATCGATATCAGTTTATAGCTTCACTTCATAGGGCAATGATGGGGCCAAAGGACTAGCTAGCCTTTGTATTCTTTAGCCACCTACTCAGAGGGATTGGACTCATAGTCCAAAAATTGATAAACACAAGCAAGATCATGTAACTTGACTTAATGGGTGATGATGGAGCTAAAGGGTTAGCTTTTGTATTCTTGAGCCACTTTTGGGGTATTGATCACTTAGCTTTGTCCATGATATTACTCTTGATACAACACATACCTTACATTACTTAGCATCACTCAGTATCATAAAAAGTTTTGTATTAGTTCATGTACTCGATGAATTATATTCATTTTTTTCTCTTCCTCTCTCTCTTACCCAACTAAATACATTTTTATTTTAGATATAGTGTATCTAGTAAGAACTAATCTACTCTTTGTTTTTTATTGCAAATTTGCACTTCAAAGCATGCTTTCTCTACACACCCAACAACACATAGATTTATGGGCTTCACCCTTACATGAAAGCTTAGGTACGCTTTCTATTTTCCTTTATCTTAGTATTTTACTTTGCTACATCACTAGAATAAAAGGGGGGCAAATATAGTCATATAAAATGTGAAAATTGAGTGTGGCTAATGACATCCAACCCATATGTCCCTCTTAATTACTCTCATAAGCCTCATAAGCATATTTTCACTGATTCCCAGTCATCCATATCCTTCTAGACCTAATCTCATCTTAGTTAGACTACTCTTTTCATGAAAAATCTATACCCTAGGTCTCATTAGCTCAGGACTATAGCACCCAACATGGACTATAGCATCAGGCCCTTTAGTGTCCACTTTTGGTGCTCCTATCCAAGTGCATTTTTACTTCCAATAGTCAATTCCTTCTGGTTCTTATCCATCCTCTTGCCAGCCTAATGTGAGTACATTCAACCCATGACCAATAGATCCCTATATAAGCCCATTCAAATTTCATTTAGAAAGGGTTGGAAATTATCACTAAGCAAGCAAAAATACATACAAGACTACTCATGAAATCTTCTCTATTCTCTACATACAGCTAGCTAATATACTTATAAGTTCATCCAAATCCTTACACTAGTCCTAGCCACCTCAAGCACACCTGGTTTAGTATTTTGCATCTTCATACACACTATTACACAAAGTACATCAAGTGGAAGAACTATACATGGCTTGATCACTCTTCAGAGTATTGGTATGTAGGCAGTGTGCCCATACAAGGGGCGTGGATACGTGTTCAATGAATCTTATACAATAATCACCCCATTTCTCAAATTTAGTCAAAGTACAATAGAGTCTAGGGTTTGAAGATAAAATATATTGTATAGGGAGTTTAAAAACATTTGATAGTCAAAACTTTGCAGGTAGGGTCATACAGACACATTTAACAAAACCTTAAAATCTCAGGTCTCCTAGATAATAGTGGTATAATTGAAATACAATGATGGTGCCACTAGTGTCCTCTTTCAACACTCCTATCCAATCATAAAATGAAGGCTAGATCCTAATTTGTGATAGTGTCCTAGTCTTGCATAGTGAATTTCAGACTCTGTCTTAGCCATCTTGGTCAGTTTCTAGCTAAATCTTATTTTATATCCATTATTACTATTTTTAGAAAGATTAAAATATCAATAAAATTTATACAAATTAGTAACTTAACTATTACATATTTATTTACTAATTTTACTACTCAGACCCTTTAACTAAATTAGGAATAATACATAAATATTTTCAAAATTGTTAAATCAGATCTTAATACATGAAATATGAAGTGTAATATTATTTAAATCCAATACTTATGATACTTTTATCTAATAAAGAGAGGAACAAAGTTAAATAATACTTACTTGAATGTGAACCCATCGAGACTCAATCTCTCCCTTGGCCAAAGGGGCTTCACAAAAGGTTGTTGTGGTTTGTGATTTAACTGTTTTGGGAATAATGGAATTTTATTCCTATTTTAGCTAAAGGTGTAGATTAATAAATCAGTGTAAAATATAAAGATAATTATATTCCTAATTTGTATAATTTATCTATCTTTTTTACCTTTCTAATAATATCAAAAAATAAGGAGAAACAATGACTTAACTAGAAAAAGGTTGAGACGATTGAGATAGGGTTTGAAACTGGCTATGCAAGATTGGGACAGTGTTGAAAATTAGAATTTGGATTTAATTTGATGAAAGGATAAGACCACTAAAAATAGGAAACTTTAGGGTCCAATGTTTTTTTCCACTTCTACCACTATTGTCTAAACTAGTTATAAAGACCTAAGATTTTTGGGTTGTTTGAGTTGTTTTTGTGTGATCCTACCTATGAAATCTTGAGTGTTAAATGTCGATGGATCTTGCTATATAGATGATTTAATCTTCAAACCCTAACCCTCCATCATGATTGATAAAATAGGATTTGAATCACCTATAGAAATGAGGGCTTAGTGTGTAATATGCACTAAACATGTGATCTGCACCCCTTGTGTGGGCATACTGCCTATATACCAATACTCTGAAGAGGGATCAAGTCATATGTAGTTGTCTCACATAATTTTATTTGTGAAATAGTATGTTGTGGACATAAAAATTATAAATTAAGAGTGATTAATGTGGTTAGGGACTGGTATGAGGGTTTGAGTGTGTTTATAACTATGTTGGATGACTATATGCAGAGAATAGGGAAGTTTGCCTTAGTAGTTTGCTTGTATTATTACTTGTTTTGTAAGATTTGTCACACCCCTTATAAATTAAATTTGGATAGGCTTTTATAAGGAATTATTGGTCATGGATTAGATGTATTCATGCTAGGCTGTCATAATGAAGGATAGGAATCGGATGAAAATAATCATTTGGGCTCAAAATGCAAATGGACAGGAGTGTTGAAAATGAAACACCCCAAGGTATGGTTCTATATTCCAAGTATGGCACTCATATTCTATAGGATCAAGACTTAGGAGATCAAAATTGGCCTAAGAAATATAGCCTAGCTGAGGTGGAATGATTATTTGGAAGGCTATGGATTAATGGCAATGAGTGAAAAAGTGTGTCAAAGGGTCACTAAAGCATGTAAGAAAGACCAATAGATTGGGTGTCATAAGGCACACTCAAACTACTAATTTGGATATTTTATATTATTACATTTGGCCCTCCCTTATTCTAGTGATGTGGCAAAGTGAAATACTAGGATAAAGAAAAAGTAAAAATCATACCTGAACTTACCTATAAGGGTGAAGCCCATGAAAATGTGTGATATTGAGTGATACTGAGTGATGTTGAGTAATTCTGAGTATGTGTTGAGTAATGTTGGCTATGTACTATATCAAAATTAATATCTCAAATAGATTTGAGTGCTCAATTCCTTGAGAGTGACTCAAGAATACAAAGGTTGATGCTTTAGCTCCATTGCCATCCACTAAGTGAAGCTATGTAATCATGTGTGTGTTAATCAATGTTTGGAATATGTGTCCAATCCTTTTGAGTATGTGACTCAAGAATACAAAGGCTAGCTAGTCCTTTGGCTCTATCATTTCCCACTAAGTAAAGCTATGAACTGATACTAGTATGAATATGTGTCATATGAGATGGCTCTTGAAACCCATGAATCCTTTGTAATTTGACAATGTAACATGGATAGCCAAATGTAAACTGATAATTATAGGAATCTTGGCCACTCTGAAAAGTGGAGCTTAGGCTTATATGAAAGCCACTCTAAAATGATGCCAACCACCTACAAATGGAATAAGACACGTAACTGCTAAGAATACTTGGGTAATGTTTTATGATTAGAAAGAAAATAAGGAAAATATACCATGTACATTTTCCCCAATCACTGATATCTATAACATGGATTCTGATTTGGAATTTGTACCAACTACCCAATCTAAAGTTGGAAGTGAAATCCATCATACCATGCATGATGCCCCCTATATATGGATACTTTGAGAAAAACTATACTGAAACCACCCATTCTGAACTAAATTATAGCTGACAAAACTATAATTAAACTTACCTTTCTATCTATTTATAGAAAATATAGGTTTTTGGTTGTTTAGACAGGAGTACCAAAAATAGGGCACCTTGATGTTTGGCATTGTAGTCCAAGTATGGTGATCTTGTCCTTTTTTATTTATGATCAATGTTCTATATTTATCACTATTATCCTAGTTTGTTCTACCTAGTTTGGGTTTTGGTTGCTATTCTGAGTGTTTACAAATTTATTTTTGATTGGTAGAAGGTTTTGATCTTTGTGACAAAACCCATGTTTGTTGTCCCTTCTTTTAAGGGTAATAATGAAGACCCTCCAATGACTTTCCTCATAAGAAAGATCTCTAAAAGTATATTATGCTATGAAATACATGATATAACAATGATAATCCAAAAGATATCACAAAATATAGCATAGTTTATGTTGGAGATTGTTAGATCAACATGAGTATGCCTAGATAGATGTAACAATGTAATAACATGTGTAGTGTACTGAATTGAAAATAGAAATGTTAGTTGTTAGTTGTTATTTATTAGTTTTAAAGGAGGTATGGATCATCATGTCCATCATGGCATCCAAGAAAGAAAGATAATGCATGATGTGGATCATAACATTGCAAACAATTAAGAAGCAACAAGCACACAAGGCAAGAAGCAAAAAGCATACAAAAGAGGTCAAGGGGCCAAGCAAACAAGGGAAATTGGCACATGTCACTTAGATAGGGAAAACAAGCATCCAAAGCATGTTCAAATTCCACATACACATACAATTGAAAACAAACAAGGTTGACACAACGGCCACATGCACATAAAAGAGTACAAGCAAAGGACATTAGCAATGTCCTAAGGTACACATAAGAGACAAAATAATAACTAATAAATGCAATCATATCTAGCTAGTTAAAGCAAGAAAGGAATGCATGTAAAATGTTGAAAATACTATTGCATCTAACTAATCAAAGTAAGAAGTGAAAGTATGCAAAATATGTAGTACTAAACTATGTAGATGCTAAGAAATAAACAAGTTTTATATACTAGTGAGTGTTGATAGAGTAATTTGTGTAAGCTAGTAAATAATGTACGACATGATAACTCAAGTGTGTGGTGTAGGAATGGCATAACCTAGATGGTTTAGTCATGTAGAAGATGCCCCCATTGGGTAGATATGTCGATGTGTATCTCAAATGTAGAAATGGGATGCCCTTTCATTGGGTAGAGTGAAGCAATCAAGGATCTAAGTGTCACTGCACACACTCAAAAAAGATCAAGTGAAGCATGGTAATGTAGATAAATTGACAAACAATAACATAGAATAACAAAATGTAAGTTTGGCATGGTAGTAGAAATGTAAAGCATGGATGATGCATACAATTGAAATATTTTTTTATTTTTTGAGTTATTTGAATGATTTTGTATTTTGAAATTTTATATTGTTTTTGGTATTTTAAAATAAGGCTATGTATAATTAATCAAAAAGACACTATATACATAATCAAAAAGACACTATATACAAGTAACCTGAGAAATTATGTACAAGTAAGCTAAGAGAAATGATACTAATCATTGAGTCTTATGATAAACTCCTTATCATGGTGTCATATATCAAGGAGAGGGATCATGTGTGATCATGAAGCACAATGGAAGGACTAAGACTATGAATCAAAAATTCATGTATGTTGTAAGTGCTCTGAAATGTTTGTAGTGGAAACTGACTATGGGGTCCCCATATAACTCTAAGAAGTAGATGCAACTATGGGGCTCTTAGGGACACATCTGATAGTATAATAAGCTCTCTAAAAATATGATTTGTGTGTAGAGGCATAAGACCTCAATGATACTACCTTGGGTGTAAATACTATAGCTAGAAACTATCTAGAGTCTTGAAACTATGGTTACTCTCAAAAAAGCCTCTATGGAAGTGTATGAACTCTTTGTGCTACTGAGAAAGGCCTTAACTATGGTTGAATCTAAACTAGAGAAAGAATTATAACTAGTGGAGGAGCTAAAACTGGTGACTATAGAGTAGTAGATGGATCTGAAGTGGGGAGTGATAACTTGTATGGAACTCCACCAACTGTAACAACCTGATTATCATGAATTAATTTCATACATTTATGAATTATAGAAATAACTACATGAAGTTCTTGAAACCATGGTCAACCAAATAACATATCAAAGACTCCTACAATGAAAATAATAATAAATGGTGAGGTCATATGTGTTGGAATAACCTATAGAGGAAGTATAATCTCACCTAATAAAATTTGTATGTGTCCATTGAATATGTTGATAACAATGTTCATTAGGGTAATATCATGCTCTAAATATCTCAAATTTTGTAGTAATGTCATAGTGCACATGTACACACTAGATCTATTGTGTATGAGTACACTATGAATAAGATGATGATTAATGTAATATCTAATAAATAGTGCATAGTAATATGAATCATCCTCAACTATTTCCTGCTCTGAAAAAGAGATGGAAGGTCTAGCTAGAACTCTGAAATTGTACACACTGATCGTGTTACTCAAAGAATGTGACTCAACTGAAAGTTCCTAGTATGTAGATGGTAGAGGGTGTGCATGATATGCATAGTGAACACTTGATGTATCCCTTGTATTTTGTTTAGAATATTGTGGGAAAATATCTAAGAAAATTTTTAGAGCCTTGTCTTGTGTTTGCTTTGCCTTAGAAGGCTCAACTAGATTGCCAAGGTTAATGAGGTTGTCATCTATCAAGTCATGTATCTTGTTTTTTAAAATGATGCATCTATTCATTGTGTGACTTGGTGCCCTATGAAAATTGTAAAATGCATTCTAATCATATTCACATGGAAGAATCTTTGTTATGTCAACTTCCTGAATAGGAGAGAGAGATATAATATTGCATTCTAATATCTGTTGTAAGACTCTAGTTGAACTAGTATATTTGTAAAGGCTCATTGAGGAGGTGCTAATAAAACCACTCATTGAGGGGGGTCTAAAGCTACATTAACTGTAGGTTGATTTTGATTTTTGCTATCATTAACCTTTACTTTGTATGGGACTTTACTGTTACTCTTATTTGTTATTTTTGATATGTTTGTGTACTTGAATTTGCCCATTGAAATTAATTTGACTTCCATTTCCGTTATTGTATGACAAAGCTTAGTGAAAGAAGAGAACCTTTTGAATATTAATTACTCATGCAAAGTTGGTAGAAGACTCTATTTAAAGATATCATATAATTCCTGATTGGCCATGGGGCTTGTCATTTTAGCCAAAATAGTATTATGTCAAATAAAATAATCTATGAGATGCTTATTTGAACTTTATTTCTATTATATAACTTGGGTGTAAGAAACCTTGTCATGTATGTTAATACTGAAATGAGCTAGGAACATATCAGCTAAAGGATTGAATGCATTAATTGACTGATTCAGTAGATTATAGAATCATTATAGAGCATAATCATTTAAACTTTGTGAAAATATCTTGGTTAATAACCTATAATTTGGCACATAGTCCAAGCCTACTACATGAAAATATCTCAAGTGTGTCTCTAGATCACCCTTGCCATCATATAGAGTGAGCTCGGGTTGAACAAAACCTAGTGTCAAAAGTGTAGAAGCAATATGGTGTGCCAATGTTGCATGAAGTAGAACAAAAGAATCTAAAGTCTATGTTAGTTTAAAGGCACCTTGCTCAAGATGTAACACCTTGGATTGAAGAGACATTATCTCTTGCACAAAGGCATCCATATCAGAAGACAAAGATGTACTAACCATAATTGGTGGTACCATTTAGGAAGGTTGGGATTTTATAGGGGGTTATTGAGACATAGTTTCCCTCATAGTGTCATTTGTAATTGATTGTTTTGTGGTTTGAGAGGATTGACCATTATTTGTTTTTTTGTTCATCTTGTAGTATTTTAAGTATATCATTTTGTATATTATGATGTTTAGTTAAAAGGTCTTGAAATTTCCTATTATCAGTTTCATCAAAACTGGTATATTGGGCAATTGTTAAAGTAGGAAAACAAATCAAAAATGGATTGAATTTTTTGTAATAAGTTGTAATAATAAAAATGTTATGGAAGGAAAGTACTAAATAAAAGAAATGAAAAGTCCTAATCAACAAAGAATTTTCCTTAGGGTTTTTAGTGTTTTTTTTCACAAAGTAAGTCGGGTTCATTAAATGATTTAAATTTTTTGGGAATAATGGATTTTTATTTATATTTTAATTAAGAGTCTAGATTAATAAATCAGTAAATAATATAGAGATATTTACAGTCCTAATTTGTATAATTTATGTGTCTTTTTTACCTTTCTAATAATAGGAATAAATAAGGAGAAATAATGACTTAGCTAGAAACAGGGTGAGATGGTTAAGATAGGGTCTGAAACTAGTTGTGCAAGACTAAGATAGTGTCACAAATCAAACATGTATTTCATTTAGTGAAAGGATAGGACCACTAAAAATAAGACACTTTGAGGTATGATGTTATTATCCACTTCTATTGTTGTTTTCTAAATTGATCATAGAGACCTAAACTTTTTGGATTCTTTATGTTGTTCTTATGTGAGCCTACTTGTGAAATCATGAGTGTTGAATGTTGATGGAGCTCACTATAGAGATGATTTATTCTTCAAACCCTAACCCTCCATCATGTTTGATAAAATGGGATTTGAATCACTTAGAGAAATGGTGGGGTTAGTGTGTAATATGCACTAAACGTGTTATCCACATCCCTTGTGTGGGCATGCTACCTAAATACCAATAATCCAAAGAGGGATCAAGCCATATGTAGTTCTCCTACCTAATGTGCTTTGTGTAATAGTGTGATGTAGATGCAAAAATATCAAATTGAGAGTGCTTGAGGTGGCTAGGGACTGGTACGAGGGTTTGAATGTGTTTGTAGTTATATTAGGTGACTATATGTAGAGAATAGGGATGTTTGCCTTAGTAGTTTTCTTATATTCTTGCTTGCTTTGTAATATTTGTCACCTCTCTTGTAAATGAACTTTAGATAGGCTTTTATAGGGAACTATTTGGTCATGGTTTAGATGTATTTATGCTAGATCAACATAATGAAGGATAAAAATTGGATGAAAATAACCATTTGGGCTCAAAATGCAAATGGATAAGAGCACCAAAAATAGGGCACCCTAAGTTCTGATGCTATAATCTAGGTATGACACTCCTATCCTATAGGTTTGGGACCTAAGAATTAGAATTGCCTTAGGAAATATAGCCTAGCTGAGGTGGAATGACCATTTAGAAGGCTATAGATGACTGACAATGAGTGAAAAGGTGTGTCAAAGGGTCGCTAGAGTATGCAAGAAGGACCAATGGATTGGGTGTCATAAGCCACACTCAAACTACCAATTTGGACATTTTATATGACTATAATTTGTAAGGATCACTAAGAAAGGCTAAAGCATCCAAGACTTATCCACAAGACTAGATTCTCCAAGTAGAATAGTAGAAGAGCAGATTGTAAAGAAGTGCTAGTGAATATATCTCTTGTTTACATATTGAAATAATGATGAAATGATCTTGTATATATAGGTAGATTTTCCCCTAAACCCTTTTGAATATGTTGGCTGACAGGGTCGACCCAATCAACCTAGTATAATTCTAGTTAATTATTCACTAGGTCCCGAGCTAGGTCAGCGAAAGGCTAACCTAATTCCTAGGTGAAAATATCTTGAAATTGTACAAGGTTAACCCATTCGACCTAGTACAACTGACTGATAAAAGGGACTTAAGGTGAGGAAAAGAGGAATGGAAAGAGAAAAAATATTGGAGTGTGCAAGTTATGAGTAATAGCTTAGGGAATGATTTTAGGGGCTAGTTAGATTGGGAATAAGTGTCAATAAAGGACAAAAATCATGTGAAGCACCAATGGTCTACCTACCACTTTCTTGATAAACCCTTTAGGGTGTTTACTCGGAGAGATTGAATCTAAACAGGATCCTACAAGATTTAAAGCATTAGTATTTGATAAAATGTTGAAAACATTATGTTTATATACCCTCAATCCTTATAATAGTACAATCAGGATACAACCATATATCTCCCATAGATTCAACAAATTTTTTGATCAATGGACCAACTCTCATCATGGGAATACCATTTATAGCTTCACTTAATGTTGGGTAGACACAATGATAGATAAATTGAATGTGGTCTCTATATTTATAGATGTTTATCTTTGACTAATATTGAGAAACAAGTTGAGTTCCATTTGGAGACCATTATCTCTGATTGGGGATCTTTGTGGTTGCACACAGGGCATCTAGAAAGTAGGACATCATGTAAAATTGAGTTTTATTCTTATGCTTGATTGCATATATTTATTTGCTAAAGGAGATGCTAATTATCTCACCTAGTGGGGGAACTGTCACCTTTTTAATGATAAATTACACCATGGGCACCCACATTGGATCTACATATGTTGTTATTGCACAACTATACAACTTGTTCAACATTGTCATTACCATCCTAACCCCTAGTCTAAATTGAATTATTGGCATGTTCTTACACTAGTAAAAAAATAACAATAAATGACTAAAAAAATACTAAAGATTTCTTATAAATGATTAAGCTTGGTCACATGACCATTATTAGTTTATTGTCGGTCATTTATAACATGACTAAACCATTTTTAGTCATTTATTGGTTGTTTTGATTGATCAATTTGGTAGTATATTTAGTCATTGATTGTTGTTAATTGGTCATTTATTTAGTCATGGTAGTCATTTATTTAGTCATTTTAATCATTAATTACCATCAATTGGTAGTATATTTAGTCATTTTAATCATTATTTTGCTATTAACTAGTCATATATTTTGTCATATTTATTCATTGATTTTTGTCAATTGGTAGTATATGTAGTCAATTTAATTATTATTGACATAAATTAGTAGTATATTTAGTCATTTTAATTGACTAATTTCCATTAATTGGTAGTAAATTTAGTCATTTTAATTTTTAATTGCCGTCATTTGGTAGTTTATTTAATTTTTTTGTCCCCTGATTTATGTCAACTAGTAATATATTGATACATTGTTTATTAATTGCATAATCATTATATTTACTACAGGTTTAGTAATAAATTTTCATTTATATGATATGAATAATTTATTAAATACCATAAATTATATAATACAGAAATAAACATATTATTAAACTTGAATTAAAACATAAAATCAAATAAAAATATAGAAATAAACATATTATTAAAATATAAAAGCAAATAAAAATATTACATCTACGAACAAGCTACAACATGCGAGAAGTTAAAAGATTGATTCAACATCATGATAAAAAAAAGGTAATCTACAATAAAATATATAATGCAATTTTGATGAACTGCAAGATGTTCATATATATATATATATATATATATATATATATATATATATATATATATATATATATATATATATATATATATATATAACCAAAAATGTCAAAGTCTAAGATTTTCCAACTCTTGCAAATACACCATGATAAAAATTCCTAAACAACGCATTCAAACTTCTGCATAAAGTAGTGGGCCAAGCTGTCTAACAACGAGTACATGATAAACATCAACTATGTCATTTTTTAAAAATATTTTAGTTTCCACGTACTATGTGAGAGTTCCTTATTTTTCTTTCAGATAGACAGCTCCATCTATTTTATCTTCATAAGCAAGGGGTATTTTTGAACTTTAGAATATTTACATGTGCATCTCTTGTTCCTTTCAGTTTGACTCCATGTACAATAAATAGTTAGTGAATCCACATAATGCCCATAGCAGCACCATCAAATGGATCCAACAACCCAAATTTATCCCCTTCTTGGAGTTTATCAATACATTTCTACAAAAACAAAAAAATACACATTATATTGAGATATAAAATATTCGACAGTGCACAGATAAATATATATAAGAAATTAGAAAATGATGATAGGAAACTTGAAACCATGCACTTGATATATTAAACAAAAATTAACATCCCACTATTTGATACAGAATGGATGTTAGATACAAAAGGGTGTCAATATGTTAACATTCATGTGCCATGAATATATGCATGTTACAAGGACAATAAGTGTTATTCCTCCAATTGCTATGGGCTATTATATAGTTACTGCAAACACCTTCCTCACTGTTGGGTACAACTTTGCAGTGGCTACGGTATCAACCTATAATTTTTGCAAGTACATCCTAACCCCTATATACACCTCTCTAGTAATTGTAGGTTAATTCCTCACAAATGATGAGCTATGGCTTTGGCTATGGGCTATTGAGAAATTCATGGAAGACACTAGACAAGCTAGAGGAGGAGTGAAGGAAGATTATAGAAGAAACTTCAAACATTGCTAAGGAATGACCATAACCCTAAATAAATTAAGTGTTACAATAAAGGCATACACTTCCAATCTCCATTTGGAGTGTTGTAGACCAAGATTTATGACTACAGAGATACAAAAAAACCATTCTCAACTTTTAGTCACTTCATGGAAAATAATTACACTTTGCCAATAAGAAAGATCCGGGATCTCTTTTGGAGCATAGGTCTTAAATTTGATAAACCAGTTGATTGTCAAATTAAAAGTTCACTAAATAAAAAATCCATCAGAAAATATCCTCATTTACTAGGAGTAAGACAGAGGAGAAACAAGCCATCAATTGGCTCATATAGAGGAGATCAAGAGCAACAAATGCCATCACCCACCCTCCTCCATGATTATAAAATATCTAAATTGAATAACAAACAAAGATATGTAGCAACCACCTTGTGGAAGGATGGTAGTAGTCTCTCATACCACTACAAGACCATTGCTCTAGTGCCTTACAAGTCATCATGATTGCATGCAGGTTGTTGAAGGCATAATTAAAAGATAGGACACTCTGATCACATAATTACCTAAGGGTAAAAATATAACAAAATCATGACTACTAGGGTACTAATTGCATGAGGAAACAATAATCTAAGCTTTCATTCTGACAAACACTCACATGTATATTTCCTATGCCACAACCCTAGGAAAAAATGGTTATAAAGGTACAGTGTATCTTTTAGTCATAAAAAATCACTTTATTTTTTTAATATAGCATGCATTATGTTAAAAATATATTTAATTATTAAAACATCATTCACCGAGTCTTGTCATGAGCTATGCCAACTCACCACTCAAAATCCTCATTATGACCCCGTCCTATCATTTTGTATCCTACATGTACCATGTCACTTGGGGATAAGTGATACTTCATGTGAGGGGGAATAATGTTGTGATCAATCAATCATATGATAATCTATGCATGTGAATTGAAATCCCATGATTATTACATAACTACACGCATATTCGATTGGGTAAAATAATTAATTTTACTTTTTTTTGCTTTGAGATCTAAGCTCATTCACAAAAAGACCTAAGAAAGACATTGTTGCAGTCTACAACCAAAATTATCATTATTAAAGAAACTTGCTTCACTATAAGTAGTAATTTGAAGGTAAAATTGGGTGTTTTAAAGAGATATTTGTTTGAAAATTTTGATAGGAAGATAAACTAGCCAGAATAAGAGGTTCAGTAGTGAGAAGGGAACCCTCAAACCATAGGCAGTTGCAAGGAGACCCAAACAGTTGGGCCATCTTCAACAGGGTTGGATGGGCTACCTATTTTGAGAAACTACAAAAAAATTTAGAACATCTCACTAGAGAATTTATAGGGTCTTTTACTAGAGAATAGGTGATAGTATTTGGCATCACATTTCTATTTACAGGTTACTAGGTTGTTAAGACTGAGGAAAACTAAAAAGAGAAACCTAATAGCCAACTATCTAGAGAACAATTTTGTCAAGACAATAAAAGGCTATTGATTAAGAAATGAGGTGTGGAGAGATTGAGTCTACCCCTAACTTAGAGAGAAGTGGCCTCGTATATCATCAAATATCTGACATGTGAAGGTAGGTATTCTTTGATCTATAGTCTCCAGTTCAAATTTTTTAATCATTTAAGGCATGGTAGGACTATTAATGTCCTAAACCACTTGTGTAATATCCTATATAATGTCTAAATAATACCAAATGGAGGTTAGAGAAAGCCTTGTCTCATCATTATCTGATTTGGTTGCTGATTAAACAAAGAATAAGAGATACTAGACTTGACCTTAACTGGGAATAGTTTATAACCTTAAGGACTAGTGAACCTCAATAAGAGAAGAGAAAAAATGAGAGGGAATCTCCCAAGGGATAGGTCCAACAAAAAACATAAGAGGATACTACAGGCATTAATGCAACTAGTCAGCCCATAGCTACTATAGTCTCACCTATAGTTGCTATGGGTAAGAGAAGATGAAGAAAATTAGTGCTATCTCTTGAGGATACATAAGAGGAAAGTCCATCAAAACAAACTAGGTATTAAATTCCTTCTCTTGTTGTTCCAACTATTTTAGCATAAGAAGTAGATTCTTCCATCATGGCTCCTTCAAAAGGAGAAAAAGCTCTTTCATCACTAGTTTTATAAGAAGAAGGGGATGCTACAAAACATGATTCTCAAGAAGAAGTTCTTACATCACCAGTAACATAGGAGAAGTAGGTTTCAATAGCTCCTCCTAAAAATAAAAAGAAGACTGAAAGGAAGAATCCCTTTGCATCAAAGATAAGGAGACCTCCTCTTAAGAGGTCTCATAGAATTAAAAGTCAAAGTTCAACCCTAACATCCTCACTTATAGACATGAATGCAGATGAAGATAATAAGGAGCCCAGAATTTGTAAACCTTTGATGGATTTGGGATAGCAGAATGTTCTATTGAAGAAGAGTCTACAAAGGAAGAGGAAAATCAGTCACCTAAGCAACCCAGATTGGGAGAAGAAGACATGGAACTACTCAAACAAATAGGGTATATAGAAGAATACATAATAATGTCATATCAACCTGTAAAAGAGGAAGAATTACTTGAATAAATGATCATGGAAGAAGCAACAGAGAAAGACATAGTTCTTCAT
The DNA here is from genome assembly GCA_037957365.1 of Torreya grandis. Classification (NCBI taxonomy): domain Eukaryota; kingdom Viridiplantae; phylum Streptophyta; class Pinopsida; order Cupressales; family Taxaceae; genus Torreya; species Torreya grandis. Next base: position 3,836,670 of record JARHVA010001041.1, on the reverse strand, counting down.
GACCAGGAGTTCCAAACTTTGGAACAAGCCATGGAAGAGATATATAGGTTGAGGAACAAAATAACAGAGTGAAAAGGTAAAAGAAGCCTAGAAACACTTCTAGGGGAAATAGAATTTCTAAAACCATTTATGGAAGAAGAGTCAAGCAAGGAAAGGACATTAGAGGAGCCTTTAACAACTCCCTTAGAAGTGCTTGTAGTAGTTTCATCCACCTTACCTACAAATGGTATTAGTATACTTCTAAAAGAACTTATAATAGATAATTCTCTGGCTTTGGTACCATTCCATAATAGATTTTATTTTGTAGAGACCACTGTAAAATTATGTACAACAAAAGAACTAATTGATGTAGACCTTTCAACTGCTAGGCCAATAGAAAAAGATGACTTTTTTAGATTTCTTGAGAAAATGTTCAGTGATGGTGAAAATTATCATATGTAGTTGATACAAAGGTTTATAGTATATGTTGAAGCAAGGGAGCAGTAGGAAGATTTAAAATAAATCCTAAAAATCATTGAGACTAAGATCACTAACATGCATGAGACCACTGAGATGTTAATGGAATGAAAATCACCCTCTATGGTATATGATGTATACTTAGAAGAAATATGGCTCATATTCAAATATGATAGGATATACAATGATCAATCCTACATGGTATGTGATTCTAAGTCTTTCTTTGAGGTTTATAGGCATGTTGACCCTGATATTCATGCACAATTAAGTAAGTTTTATATGCATCATTATGATGTGCCACATGACATAAAGTGGAATCCCAATATATGCCTAGGGGATGTCCAATTGAATGTCTTTACCTCATACGTCCTCAATGAAACAAGAAGAAAGAAATAGGTTGAGGACTATCAAGAGAAAGAAAAAGAGGTTACCTAATGAACAAGGGTGAATCTGTTGATTAAGAATATATAATAAAGGAATAGATTTATTTTATAAATTTAGATACTGCATGAGCATGGGTCACAAACAAACAAGTAGAGGTCCACAACTACTACTTAAGCCTCATGGAGGGAGATGAAAAACAAATTTTTGTTTTCTATTTGCTCATATGGGCAGAGCTTTCAAATACCCTAAAATTAAAATAATTTTATTCCCCTTAAAACCTCAAAGAGGCAATACACAGAGTATATATTTATATTGAGATTGTGTGGAAAAGAAGGATAAGTTAGTTGGAGTTGATGTTTTATCTACCCATGTTTTGGTTCCCAATTCTTGACTAGGAAGGGAATGTGCCAACTGACAGAGAGGAAAAAAAGAAAAAGTGGAAAAGCATAGATGATGCTAAAGGTTTTTATATCTTTAAAGGGATTGGTTGTACTAAGCCCTTAGATTTTGGGAAATATTATGGATTCAAAATGCAAATAAGGCTTGCTCAAGGACAAGAGGTTAAGTAGGGGGTGTGATGAGGACACTAATTGTTCTATTTATAGCCTCATCCATATCCAGTTGTATATATTTTTATTATATTAATCCCTAGAATTATCCATGACTCATATAAATGAATGAATGAATGAATTATTATATGTGTGCATTAATATATACATGTTATGTTATGGATTAATGATGCTTTTTTTATTAGATTATACTTGTGTATTGTTATTTATTAGATGTTTGAAGGGTAGAATAAGACTACAAGTATCTTACTTGGTCACAACACTTATACAGAAGCCTATAGCAAAGGGGGCTTCCATCCCATAATATCTGCCAACCTGTAGGTTTCCATCTATACGTTGCCCATACCAATTGCAAGGTTTCACCTATAGGTTGCTTATAACAACTGCCAAGCTACAGGATTTTCACCTACAAATTGCCCATAGCAACTGTAGGTTTTCACCTACATGTTGCCTGTAGTAACTATAGACTTTCACCTATAGGAGCCCACAACCACTACATAGAACCAACTATTGCTATGATAATAGATAATTGGTTTTTAAGGACGCATCCAACTATTTTAAAAACAAAGTAAATTATTGAAGAGGATCTTTCATAGCAGCTATATAGATCCCTCAAATGCATAGGAACTTGGATGTGCTACCAAAAAATGAATAAGATAAGGACAATAAAAAGGAGAAAAAGAAGCAAAATAGCACAATAGAATATATTGTCCTTTACCCAATTAGGGCTAAAAATAAGTAACTTTAAGTAACTAACCACTTGAAGGTTGATTGGGTTAGTTGAAAAGTATTTCTATCTTTTTTAGTTTAGTGTCTACTTGTAGAATTGATCAAATTTAGTTCTTATACACTTGCTATAGAGGATTTATGTGAACTTACTTGGCAAAATAATAGCTATAGAGTCTTCCTCCTTGAAATCTCTTGCTTCTAGTACATTGAGTTATGTGAATGATTGCAAAAATAACATCGAATCCCATGTATATTTGGTGTTGAGCTTGGTCACCTCACTATTAAAGTCAATTCCTACAAAATATTTCATAATCTATCCATATTTTGAGTTTGAATGCATGCCTTTGATCTTGATAAATCGAACAGTTTATGTTTATAGGCTTAATCATTATCACTGACAATTTAAATGCGTTGATAGCTTGTATCATAGTACCGCTCTATCATATCAAGACCACTACATGGTAGAGTTATGGTAAAGTTAGCATTGTACTCTTCCCACTATATCGCACACCTTCACTTTAATTTTTGTGGGCAGCCAATCAAACAGTCTCATACTGCCACCCCATTCACACCCTTTTGGACTCCCACAAGATAGCTTGTTAATTCTAGTGGTTGAGTGATTGTTCACTGCCATGCCACAGTGTCACTGTTTACCCCTTGCGGGGCTACAGTATTGGATTTTTAATGTATTTTAGGTGGGAATATAGGGGTATATTATGAATGCAATATTTTAGATATCATTTTATTGAAAAGATTAAACAATTTTCTAATTTTGCAGTCTCTTAGTTTTAGTTTTCAGTGTCAGTTAAACCTAAGAGATCATTTTTTTTGTTTTTAATGAGGAGGCTTAGTCAAGTAAAGAGGCTTTTAGCATAGGAATCAGGGCTTTAATCATTGAGCTCAAGGCTAGATATGATAATGAAACTAAGAAAATTTTGGAGGTTCTAAGCATAGGGCTTGTCATTTTTCAAAATTTTGCCTAAGTATGGAACCCTTGTACCTTGAGGATTTTGGTCTTATAATTCTTCGTTGACCTCTTGTTCCAATTCTATTCTTTTAATGTTCTTTCACTACAAGTTGATGAGGAGATTTAAGTTAGGGGGTTAATTGACTAGCACCTTTACCATTGATGTCAAAGGGGGAGAATTAAAGTAGTAAAATATAGCATGATCCAGAACAACATGACAATACTAAAGTTAGGGGGAGCATAACAGTGAGGTGGGGAATGACAGGGAATTCTACTTGTCTTTTCACACAAATTGTTTAATAGTATAGGTTAAATATTTTTTTCACCTAATGTTAAGATATATATATATGTATTATTAAACCATATATGTTCATTATTATTTCCTTCACACAAGCATATTCAATGCATATGAAGGCTAGAAGTTGTAATAAAAACTAAAGCTATCCAAATATTAGATAAATGACTATAATTTATTGCCAAGATTTTAAAGATTTTTTTACTTTCACAAGTATCTTATTGCATTATTTGATACCTTTAGACCTTGCTTGTTTCTTTTCATATCTAGTAGTTCTAGAGAAGTTAGAAAAGTATAGCATATAGAAAACATATAAGACATACAAGAAATTATATTCTAAATAAATAATAATAATTTCAACCAAAGTAAGAAAACAAATAAGAATGATTGAACCTAACTTTAAATTCACTTCAAATCAGCAGTGAACAACTCAGGTTTTATATATAATATACCAGTAAAATAATGATGATTACATTCAAAAAAGTATCAGTAAAATAGCAATGAATAAGCACACCTATACTTAGATCTTTATTACATTTAATAATAAATTAAACCATACATATAACCAAAGTTTAGGTGATAATATAACAAGTTATGGTGACATGCTAGTTAAGGTGATAAAACATCATCATAATCCTCTGCATTACCAGCAAGATCAGAATCGTGATCACTCATGTCTACATCTACTTGATTTTCTTCCTCATCCTCATCTGTGACATGAAATACATTATCTATCCCAATCTCTTTGTTGGTAATCAAAATCTCTTCTTCAAACACTCCATCATCATCTTCATCCACTTCTTTGAATGTTTCTTGTAAATTAACATATTGCCCATAAGGCATTATATCAACAAATTCCATGAATTTCTGTTTTGAATGAGATATGACCATCTTGGACTTCCTACAACATTAATTATAAATTATTGGTTAGTTTTAAGAGGGGAAACATAAGACTCATCTATCTCGAATAAAAATTGTCATGTATTTGTGCGTACAAATCCATACTCATCAAATTATACTATCGATGGTAAAATACACTTACATTTTAATAATATAGGACTATTTTCACCAAAATACACTTGAATAGTTTCTTGGATGAATCCAACATAAAATTTATTCTCATTTTCATGAAGAAATTCAACACTAACAACACAATCACAATTTGTTGTTTCCTTTGTCTTTTTTTCCACTCTTAAATGACTACCATTAGTCCACATTCCACTTAAATGCATATCCCATAAATTTGGAGATTTTGAAAGCTCACTTTCATCCATTTTTATACCTTGACCTTCTTCTTTTGCATCATTGACTGCATTATCAATCCATTCTTCAAATTTTGGAAAAGAATCACCTCTAATCAAATCAGCATGTTTATGCTTTTCAGGTCGATGTTGCATCCAAGTTTGATTCTCTTCTTCATATTTTATACATAGAATATTAATGTACAAATAGTAAGATTAATAATATAAATGTGTAAATGCAATTGATTAAATAAATTATTGTGTAATTTTTGCTTACCTATACCACTTATCAAATGAAGATGTGTTTTGAAGAATATAGGCATATATCGCCCTTTTTTCTTGATGTGATAGCTTGAAGCAACATCCATTGCCTTCTGATACTTCACTTGTAACTCTCTCATCTTTTTCATCATGCCATACATGTCGATTGACATTTTTAAAATCCTTCATATATTTTGTGTAAAATCCCATGGCCTCTTGCATTGAATATCCCTCAGACATGTTACCTTTCAATTTTTCCCTAGTACGAACAATTTTTTTCAAAACCTTCATATATCATTCTATAGGATACATCCATCTCATTCTTATTGGGCCACAATGCTTTAGTTCATATTCTATATGTATCAAAAGATGCATAGAAATGTTAAATATTGTTGGTGGAAATTCTCGTTCCAATAAACAAAGGACTTCAACAACCTCCTCCCTCAAAATATCAAATTTTGAAGGATATAATGCATGTAAACTCATTCTCTTTAATATTAGGCCCAACCTTATAATTGCTAATCTTGGCCCCTTTTCCAAACTTGATATATTTACCACAATAGGTAAAATATTCTCGATTATGACATGATAGTCATGGATCTTGAGGCCTCTTAAGCTATTAATGTCATTTTAGCTTCTAACACTACTACTTATATATCCAGTGGAAAAGTGAGTCCGAGACATCAATTTTAAGAATTGTGCACGTTGTTTCTTTGTCCAGACATAAGGAGCATTAGGTCTTCTATATTTTCATCATCATATATTTCAATCTAAAGACTTCGATGAATATTTAGTAATAAAAAGTCTTCACGTGATGAAATAGTATCAAAATCACCAAAAAGATTTTCTATAATAGCATAGGCTATATTTTCTTAGTATGCATAAAGTCAAGAATATGCCTAATGGCTATATCCTTAAAGTATGAAAAATTGTATAATATGCACAACCATTTTACACCACTTTCATTACATGGATCATATCTACTACCAATAATCCCATTATTTTCAATTATAAATGACATTCTTTTTTTTTCCATTCTCAACAATGTAATCACATATTACTAGCAATGGTGCTTCACAATTCTCTTCTTGACTATTGAAACATGTTTTTTTTCGATGATATGGATGATCCATTTTAAGGTAAGCATGATGTCCACAATAAATACACTTACAAAATCTTTTTGAGTGCCTCAAAAAATCCTTAAAGTTGCAAGTAGGACATCCATGGTATCCATGAACAGTGAGACCAGACAATGTGCCATATGCAAGAAAATCATGAATCTTAAACAATAAGGAAGATCTTAAAGTGAATTTGATTGAATGACCATCCCTTAAGGATTGAATTACTTCATTTCCTTTCCATAATTCCATTAACTCATCATATAATGGCTATAGATAAGCATTGATTGTATTTGAAGTCACACTTTTCTTTCTTGGTATAATCAATGATAGCATTAAGAAAAATGGTTTAGTTCCTAACCATAGAGGCAAGTTATAATTTATTAAAAACACTGGCTGAGATGACATTTAGTACTTTGATCTGAGAATGCGTTCACCCCACCAAGAGCCAAACCCAACCTTATATTATGAGGATCTTAAGAAAAATTATGCCATTTGTTATCAAATTCCATCCACTTATTAGAATTAGGCACATGTCATTATTTTCCATTAGTGCTCTTATTTTGGGTATGTCATTGCATAAGTTCAGCAATGTCTCTGCACTTATACATTTAGAGTAATCATGGGATTATCAAAAAGTGGTGAGGAACCATTTTAGGAACCACAACTGATTTCAACCCTTGTATATACCTTACTTCCTAACATTTTAGAAATTCACTCTCACTTGAAAGATTATTTCAAAATAATACACAACCATTCACACATGTGTCTATGTTTTCATACCCTAAGCCTAGCTTAGTGATTTACTTTTTACATTGACTTCATTTTGTTGGTAATGTGGAATCAGGTGGTAACAATGAACTTAATAATGCCAATAACTGATCTACACTCTCATTTGTCTAACCAAGCACCACTTGCAAGTTAAGAATTTAAAGGATTATTGTCAAATGACTTAACTTGTAATTAGCATACATATGCTTTAAAGAATCTCCATCAACTTGGCTCAATCATTGTTTAGACCCTCATTCAACATTCTAACAACTTCAAACCCTCCATCTAACATTATTGCCTCTTCATCTATGTTTGGTGCCACTTCATCTATGTTTGTTGCCTCTTCATCTCTCACAGTCTACAACGCTATCATATCTTCATAATAATTTTGATCCCAAAGGCTTATAAACTATGCCCATATCTTATCATATGTTGATAAATCACATTTATTTTTTCACCTTTCTACCAAGACAGTCATTGCATGGACATGGATATTTGTCCATGTCCCTCTCATCAACTACTCTCTCATATTATGCATGGTATTAATATTTAGTCAACTTTTGACACTGATCCATCTTTAATTTTTTGCATTCCAATATTAATTTATTTTCCTATTTCAAGAAAAAAACAAAAATCTGAAAAACTCAACTTACTCAGGATCTAATATATGTAAACTCATTCTCTTCAACACTTACCCAAAATTCAGAGCACTTCATAAAATTAAGATATAGAGCACTCTATATAATTAGAATTAGAGCACTCTATAGGATACAAAGCACTCTGCAGCAATTCAAATTCAAGAAATACATTTGGGCATCACTCTACAAAAACATATGTTCTTTTTATGACTAGAAATAAACAAATGTTATTTTTATCCATGTTTTATTGAGGTCCTTCCTTGTCTAGATGATAATTAAAGAAATGAATTTGCAATGGAACATGGAATTTATGCTTTTTCTATTGATAAACCACAAGCATTTAAACATATGGCAATCTTGTCAATATTAATCAATACACAAGCACTAACAAATAGGCTAATGAATTCTTTATTGTAACTTTGAGCATTACTTACTAGCATAAATTATTAACATGTTGAAATAAGATGACTTTTTTTAATAGTTGATATACTCCCATGTGTAGACATATAATATCAATTAAAATATCTTGGTGGCCACACTGATTTGATGAACTAGCATAACTTTCAATTATGTCATATGAGACCATCTTCTATGATTCCATGAAATTAATAGATTAGGCTTACACACAATGCTACGCAAGCATTGAGGTATAGGCTAGGGACATGAGCCCATGGTTTAATGGCAAAGTGACCAAAGGAATTGAAATTTGGATGCATGTTACAAGTTCAATTCCCATATGTTCCACATGTGTAGAGGAAACTAATAAAAAAATAGTCTGATAAAATTAGAATTACCTGTACGGTTCTAGTACTCAGTTGCCTATGTAACTACTATAAGTTACACCAACCAATAATAAACTAATTATGATGTAAATCCACTACCCATGCCATGAAGACTTAGTGAAAATGAGCATCATGGATTAGGTTGGTGAATTGGTTACAAAATTAGAAATTAATACCATACCCATGTATGATAACATGGAACACAAATAGACAACTTCAAGATATGGTCACTACATTATATTTATTATACAATGAATAAAATCATCCAATTATTTCACAATCTCAAGAACTCCAAATTGGTATATGGTAGTCAATGTCTTATGACAAAATACCCTCTTATTTATGTAACTCATCTCTTATAATACATTGATTTTATTCTCCTAGATAGATACAGTTGCCAATCAAAAAGATATAGATTTTGTGTTTAATGTAATGAGGGTTTTGAATTACCTCTAAATTCACTATAGAGGGCATCCCCAAATTCGAATTCACTACATAGGGCCTCATCTGCTTCAAATTCATTGCAACAAACTCCAAATTCCTTGCCTACCTTTTCAAAAGTATCCAAGTCCTCTCCAAACAAGATTTATCACCCATGCAAGTAGTTGTTATACTTATATGCTAAAACCCAAAATGCCTCATGCTATCAAATTGGCACACAAACCCTCTTTGGTTAGCTTTGACTCCATTAATAATTAACAAATCCTCCTTATGTTTGTAGAGGTGCATTACACAAATAATTCTAATTGTACTCCCCACTCCCCCATCGAATTATAACTACCAAATTTTACACTCTATTATACTCCCCACTCCCACCAATAATTTCCAAATTCGCTATTAACCCTATGCATGCAATACAACCCACTCCCACCAATAATTTCTCAATATGAAATATATTTTTTAATTACCCAAATTAATATCATATTGTCTAGTTTTTATTTGTGTGACTAATTATTTAGTCATTTTTATTTGTGTGACTAATAATTTAGTTGTTGTTTTTACCTGATGATCAAATTAGTCATTTATAGATATGTTACAAAAAATTAGCATAATTTAGTCATTTTTAGTTATTGTGACTAAACATTTTAGTCACGTAGTCATTTATTTCTAAATTTTACTAGTGGATGGATCCTCTAGGAAATCAAGAACCCCCCACAAAATAGGTAAACCAACCTCAGCTACCTACCTAACCAATAGCAAAATCAAAGAATAGGTAGATTTATGTTAATGAATAAGGTGAAACTATAGGGGTAGGTGTTATTGAATGTGTAGGCATACATCTTGGGTCAGGAAAAACATTACAAGCACTTCAAATTAATGTCATAGAAATGCCTCATGAAAAAACAAGTCAACAAACTCAACTAGTTAAAGAAGAGTTAGGAGAGAAACTTGAAAAAATAGAGGAAGTCACCACAATTCTTCCACTTCCCTTTTGAGAGAGATTGAAGGAAGTGGAAGACAAAAGGGAATCCAAATAGATTCAGGAGCTCATAAAACTCAATATAGAAATCCCATTATTGCAATCCATTAAGGACATTCCAGAGCTCAATAGAGTAATCAAAAATTTATGCATTAAAATACCTAGCATGAAAGGACAATATCCCAAGACTATACATGTAGATGGAAAGATTTTTTTTATTTAGAAGGTAAGTTACTTCTACCCAAGTATGGGGACTTAGGGAGTCTTGTCATTTCTATAATGATTGGAAAGAAAGAGATGCAAAATGTATTAGTGTACTTAGGATCTACTATTAATGTAATGACTATTGACATCATGCAAAATATCTATTTAATAGGTATGCAACCCACCACCACAATCTTACAAATGCCAGATCATTCCACTTCCAAACTAGAGGGTGTCATATTGGATATAATAGTAACTATAGAGTCATGGGAGTACCTAGTTGATTTTACTATTCTCCAGCCTCAAAATAAACAAATTAGATACCCATTGATCCTAAGAAGGCCTTGTTTAACAACCATGGTTGTTTTGATTTATTATAGATCAGGAGATATGAACATCTCAAATGGTTTTAAAGTAAATCGTGTTTCTCTATATCCACCTACACAACCATCAATTAATCTTGTAAAATAGTTATGGGTAGATAAACCTAAATAAAAATGTGATAGTATATCCTCTTTATCGATAGTCACAATTACTGATCATGTGGAATAAATAGAGGATGAGTTAACAATAATTATTGAGAATGCTATAGACTTTGACTGTCCAACTACAGACTTTGACAATTTAGCTACAAACCTTATCAATCAAGCTATGAACTTTTTTAGTCTTGCTATGAACTTTGTTCGACCAAATACAAATTATAATAGAAGAACCTATAAAGAGAGCTCTTCCTATATTTATGAACATACATCCTTTTCGACCTCTTTCAGCACTATATATAACCATAGGGACATCCAACACAATGTTATGCAATGGGCACATGAAGGTCAAAATACTATTCTGATAGACTTTTGTTATCCTTTAGCTGGAGTGATTCCTCTAGGAGAAACAATGTCAAAGATGTTGTAACAATCCATATATTGTTGCAACATCCCCATCCTCTAAACTATTTAATGAGTGAATTCAAAAAAATATATTCTCTTTATCTAGGCACTAAGAAAATAACATTAGCATTAGGGAAGTTACTCAACATAAATAGTTGGTTGACAGATGATCCAGAAGTAAAAGTCTTTGATGTAATTCAAGAACACACTAAATATTTTGCTTGGGAATATAAATACATGAATGGAATCCATCCTAGTGTATGCACCCATCATATCTACATAGATAACATTAAACCAGTTAGGCAACCTCAGAGAAGAATTAATCCTGCCTTAAGAGACATTGTGAAAACTGAAATAGAAAAGTTGTTAAAAGTAAGATTCATCTATCCTATCTCTAACAGCCAAAGGGTCTCTCCTTTAGTTATTGTTCCCAATAAAAATGGTAAATGGATAGTATTCCTAGACTATAGGGAACTAAATAAATCAATAATTAAAGATTATTTTCCTTTACCCTTTATTGACCAAGTACTTGACAACTTAGCAGGGAAAAGATACTTCTCATTTTTGGATGGTTTTAGTAGGTACAATCAGATGCAAGTGGTACCTGAAGATCAGGATAAAACAACCTTCACTTTTATATGGGAGGAATTTTCATATAGGGTATTACCCTTTGGTTTGTGAAATGTACCTTTTACCTTCTAATGGGTAGTCTTAGCCATATTTTCAGATTTAACCAATGATTGTGTAGAAGTCTACATGGATGATTTCACCATTCATGGAGAATCCTTTGATGAAAGTTTGAATAATCTAATCAAAGTAATAAAAATATGTGAAGAACACCATATTTCCTTTTAGGCATGAAAAAATTTTGGTCATGGTAGAGGAAGGGATAGTTGAAGGACATCATATTTTTGTGAAAGGAAACTAGGTGGATCCAAAGAAAATTTAAGTCCTTTTTTAACTTACCTACTCCTCAAAACCAGACTGATATCAAAATATTCTTAGGTCATGAAGGATATTACATAATGTTTATAGAATATTTCATCAAAATTATTACTCCTACATTTTCCTTATTGACAAAAGAGAGTGAGTTTGTTTGGAGTCTAGATTGCTAAAAAGCCTTTGAGACTATTATGGAAAAATTGAGTTCTGCCCCAGTCCTAAGAGGACCTAATTGGTTACATACCTTCCATATTTACATTGAAGCATATAATCATGTTATGGGGGTAGTTATAGGATACAAATATGAAGAAGGAAAAATGTACACCATATATTACATTAGCAAGAACTTGACTCCTACTGAAAGAAATTACACAACCATTGAGAAGGAAGTCCTTGTTGTAATTTATGCCACAAATAAGTTTAGACACTATATCATTGGTTATAGTATATTTTTATATATTAAACTTACAACTATCAGATACCTAATGAACAAACTAGTGGTAAGAGGAAGAATCATAAGATGGTTATTACTATTATAGGAATTTGACATAACAATCATTGATAAACTTGGTAAGTTCAATGTGGTTGCTGACTTTATTTATAGATTGAACAATGCAGATGAAGAGGGAACTCTAGAAGATAACTTCCCATATGATCAACTATTTTTTGTTGCATCACAGTCACCTTGGTTTGTTGATATAGCAACAATTTTGGCTACAGGTAAGTTTCCTTTTTAGTTCACTATGAAAGAAAAGAAATGTTTGATTAAAGAAAGTTCCTATTTTAAATGGATTAAAGGTATATTTTTTAAATATGGACCTAATCATGTCTTCCAAAAGTGTGTGAAAGAGAATCAAATGTATTAGATCATTCATGATTGCCATGATGAACTTGGTGGAGGACACTACTCTATTAAGAGGATAATGTAAAAGATCCTTGGAGCTGGTTACTACTTGCTAACTCTTCATAAGCAGGTAAAGAAGAACATCTAATAATGTGTTCCATGCCAGAGAATGGGTAAACCTACATTATATTATAAAATATCCCTCTAACCTCAAGTGGTTTTGTAACCCTTTAAAAAGTGGGGCATGGAATTTGTCGGGTCCATTGATCCACCTTCTCAAGGGAAGGAGTACTTGTTGGTATGCATAGATTATGTGACCAAATGGGATGAAGTACAAGCTCTTCCATTTGCAAGAGAAGAGGTAGTGGAAGTTTTTTTATGCTCTAGTATCATGCAAAGATTTTGGATCACCTAGAGAGACAATGTTTGATCTGGGACCCTAGTTCATGTCCAATATGATTCAAGTATTCACACAACTCTACCAAGTCAACCATAAGAAGTCTTATCCATACCACCCACAAGAAAATGGAAACGTAGAAGTTACCAATAGAGAGTTAGAGAATATTCTTACCAAGATAGTTAGTAGTAATAAGAAAAATTGGGTAGCCAAGATTCCAGAGGCTGTATGGGCATACAACACAACATGGAAGACCACTAATAGTTTTTCACCATTTGATTTGGTATTTGGTAAGAAACCATCTTCTTTCAATTGAATTTGAAATTCAAACTCTAAGGATTGTACTAGAAATAGGTATTGACTTGGGTGAAGCATAGAGAGAGAGAGAGAGAGAATTTTACAACTTAATGAAGTGAACAGATGCTTTGCAATAAATAAAGATGATGCAGTACCAAAGAAAATAATGACATGATTTTCACATCAAAGAAATAAAGTTTAAATAAGGAGATTGGGCACTCTTATATGATTCTAAGTACCAACACTTAAAAGGTAAGTTGAGAACTAAATGGTTAGGATGATTTCAAATGGAAAAGCTTTTTGATAATGGATAAGTACAATTGCTACGTATAGATGGTAATTAAAAGACACTCCTAGTCAATGGACATAGGTTAAAGTTATACCAAAAACCTTCCAACAAAGAAGAATTCATCCAACAAGTACAAAATGAGTTTTGTCTCATGGAAGAACTAAAAACTTCCATGACAACTAATCCTTGAATTCAAGATGATGTCAATAAAGAAAGGGGATTTAACGCTTCTATAAAAAGGTTTTAAAAAAATTAAAAAGTAAAAAGAATAAAAATCAACAATAAAAATCCTTAAGGATGTTGTTGACAGTCATGATCAGAAAAATGGCTTGCTAGATGACATATACTACAAATGAGCCTTGACTAGAAAACTAGTAAATGGTTGGTCAAGGGAAAAAGTAAAAAAAATCATAAAAATTAGTTCAAAAATTCAAAATTAATCATCATCTATGATTGATCTTTCTTGTTCCAAAAGCAATAAACTTGATGTTGTCCTGTTTTGTACTATTCTTCAAACTAATCCATGTAATTTCCTTTTCTTAGAATAGGTAAACAAGGAAAATCAAGGACAACATCATATTCTTTGGAGGTATAGTGTTTACTCTTTTGTTAAGGGTTAGTTTTTAAAGTTTTAAGTTTGTAAGTATGTGCTCATTCTTTTGGTAGGCCCTCCATATTATTCTATGTGAAGGATGTGGACCTATTACTAGGGTATCCCCACATCAGTATGGAATCTTAAAAAAGGTCACGTTTTGGTACTTGACTAAAATATATGGACTCAGTCTTGTCAAGTAAGTGTACTTCTATGATTACCTTGTCCTTATCATTAAATAATGACTCATGTGGACAATCAGTTGATATAAGAATTGGTAGTGTGATGATTATAAAAAAATAAAATGGTAATAATGATTAATTATTAACCATTTCATGACATGATGAGTTTTAAACTATCATCATTACATCACACACTTAGAGAGCTTCAAATTTCATTCATAGAATTAAGACAAAAGGGGTATCATTTATTCCAAAATCAATTGCTAGAACCCATTGAAGTGTTTTTTTCACTCTTGAGTAGAGCTATAAATTGGATATACTTTGGTGTGATATATGGATATTTTCAAATTTTAGTATGGGATAGGAAAAGAAGTCTGAGCCAGAGTCTGCAGAAGATCTCTTAGGGGATGAGTAAGTAAAACTCATGTTTGAAGCTATATGGTAGATCAAAATTTTAAAGAAATTTCAAGGGTTTGATGAAACCCTTGTCACAGAATTTGTTCTCCATTTAATTATACATTTCTTCATTTTCAAAGGTGTGAAAATTTTGTTTTCCATCCAAGTCATCAGTGAACTATCTAGTTCTAGATGAAGGAGCCAAGATTGAAGGGAGATCTTCTTTCAATGACCTCATATGCATTTTCCATGAAGAAGGAGAATCAATACCAGAATTTGTTAAAGATAGAAATGGAAATATCAAAGGCATGAGTAGAGACACCTTACCAAAGCCATGGAGGTCTATATCTTTCTGGCTCATTAAATATCTCACTTGTGATGGGCAGTACAATGTATTGAGTTGTGTTATAATGAGGAGGTTGATTCATTTAAAGTATGGCCTACAAAACCCTTAGCATAGAATAAATTTACCTTTATTTTTGATAGGGTCTATACAATTAATGGATATTAGGTATCCTATTAATCCATCCTCTACCTACCATGATGGACTTATTTAGCTAATAATCCAACACCGTTTTATTAAGAAAGAATAGGGCGCAAAAGAATGGATAAACTTTCTTGAGGGAAATAAAAGGAAACACCTATGGATTGCCAATCACATACCACAAGAAACTTCTACTTATAGCTCTAGGGATCCACCAAAGGCCTCTTCCTTCAAATTAGATACTCCAAAATTAGTCTAGAGTATAAGGTCAACTTTCTAGGCTATTATACTTATTCCTATCATTCCCATCAATGTGGTTGTACCACCAAAGCCCAGAAGAAGATTAAGACCTAGACCCTCATCAAGAAGCCCTAAACCATCTTCTCAACATGTTTTTTCACAATAACCATTTTATATTATAGAGGATGAGCCTACTGTAGACCTTATTCAACTTTCAGTGCATAGGTATCCTAAAATAAATAAGGAGGCCTCACGTAAAGAAACTATACCTCCCACTCAATCTAAGAAGAGTAGAAGAAAGTTGGTATTCACTATTGATGAGGATGAAGTAATTGATATAGAAATTTTTGATAGCTTATAGTAGGAACCCACTTCTAATGTGGCACAAGATAAATAAGAAGTGGAGACTCCTTTCCCACGGGATGTTTCTAAAGAAATTATTCCTTACATCACCTAAACACAACCATCCATTAATAAGGGTAAAGATTTCATGATTGCTAAAGAAGCCCAACCATCAAAAGTAACAAAATATGTAGAAATGCATCATGCTTTAGCATTGTCCCACCTAGAGGCTATAGTCAAACAACAAGCAGAGGACATTGCTCATCTACTATCTTCAATTCAATATAAGGGTTTTTTTATTTCCCTTTTGTTACAAAATATAAATAATATTCAAGCTTAATCTTTTGAAAAATATGAAGAAATAGCATCATTGAATAAGAAAGTGGATGAATCTAAAAATGAAGTTATTGATCTATGGGGTTATACCAAGGAACCTAAAGAAGACAATATGTTTTTAAGAAGGAATCTCCTTAGATATGAACAATAGAATAAAACATTGAAAGCACAATTAGCCTCTAGCTCTCACATTGTGCCCCCCATACCTATGGTAGAGCAAGGTTGTCAAGCCATTATGTCCTACTCTGATGTCAAAATTCATTGGGAACGAACTTGTTTTAATCTTGGAGAATTAAAAGAACAAAATAAATAGGTTAAGAAAGAGAAATAGAAGTTACAAGAAGATCATACACAAACACAATAACAACAAGAATAGGCCAAACAAACTATACAGTTTGACTATCAACTAGGTTAGAAGCTCTTAACTTGTAGGAGTCCATCTCCATCCTATAGTTTTTTCTTGCATGAAAATTTTTGTATATGGTAGTGACTTCAAATCTCTTGTGGATTACCACATGATATCAACACAAGTGAAGAGTTATTAGAAGTTTATCAGAAAAGTACTCTTGATAGATAATATTTATTATGTGAAATACACTTATGTGATATTATCTTGGGAAACACTAATGATTTATTGATAAACCTATTTATTGGTGATTTAAAACTAAGATCCCTTCTCTCCACCTATAAAAACCAACTAGCTTGGGAAGATAGATACAATGATCATGTGAGTATAGCATGAGAAGCTGGACTATGCATCAAACCTCAATTTGGTAATGCATTACAAGTGTTGGAAGATTTAAAACACCTTTAATTTCAATTTTATGATTTTCATGACCACTATCTTCATGATTTACAGGATGGTATTACCAATTCTGAGTTGTTTGGTCAACATTTTTTTGATCAAGTTGTAACCGCCTGTAGTCAATGATAGAATCTATTAATAGTTCCTTTGAAAAGAAGAGAATTTCTCTCCCACTAATGTAATATGGACCCTTAAGAGATCTAAGGCCATCATTTTGATCATTTCTAATGTAATTCAATAAGGTGGATAGAAATTGTGGATAGGTAAGAGATTCAAACCACCCCTATTGCTTTATCCCATGTCTCCATGGTAGAACACAGCCACACTTTGAGGGACAATTTGTACTTTGTTTTTAATTTGTTAATATGGATATGGGATTCACTCCTCATGAGAAAATAGGAAAAGAATTATACTCCATCTATTATATCAGCCTCAGATTAGAGCAGATAATCCACACCTATGAAGACCGGAGAAGATACTTTACAATGGGATTTACAAAAGGTAAAGTGTGGGAGAAATGATGAGCCCACACTATGACTCATTATAACCATAATATATTATCTTTAAGAGCCATTGATATGCCATTTAGGTTGTTAAGCATGAAATATACTAAGAGCGGGGGTGAATCAGTATATTATATATCTTTTACTTAATCTAATTTCTTTTCTTTAATCCACTTAATCACACATTCAAGATATGCAATAAAAATGAAAAAATAATATGTACCACACGAGAGAGAGAGAGAGAGAGAGAGAGAGAGAGAGCATATTTTTACATGGAAACCCAAAGTGGGAAAAACCACAGAGAACAATCTCAAGTAAAAGAATGAACACCAACTCAAATTACAAAGTTTACAAGCACCAACTTGTAGGAGCACCAACCCCTTTGTCGAGCACCAACACAAAAAATATTTGTGAGCACCAACCCCTCTTGTGTATAAAATATAACTATCTCTCAATGTTTCTTAGTCAACAAATGATAGAACTCTACGATATCTTTTTCTTTTCTCTCCTCTTTTCTTATATAAAACAATTACAAAACTATGCACTCTCTTGTATATTCCAAATGGCTTCCCAAGCCTTTATTTATAGATTTCCAAATGACCTTTATCATTCACCCTTTGTGACCTTTCAATCCTCATGGAAAACGGTGCCAAACTTGCATGACCCTTCGTATCCTTGCATTTGAAACGTCACATGGTGACCCTTCATAAGCAAATGCATCATTTACTCTTTTATCTTTATCTTGGTGACCTTTCAAATTTCCTAAGGTGACTCTCCATCGAAAAATGTGTCATACCCTCTTTTGTCATCACTTAGTGACTCTTGGAATTCCTCAAGATGACTTTTCATGGGAAAATGCATTCCATTCCTCTTTTGTCTTTACCCCGTGACTCTTTGACTTCTCCATGGGCCCTCTTTTGACTTTTATGCAGCCAAAAATATATTCGTTAATATTAAATAAATATCAACACACATTAGCTAAGATATGAATATTAAAAATATCATTAAATGTTATGGGGCCTTTATCACCAATGCTAGACCTTTGATATCAATGACAATATTTCTAGCAATCTCCTCCTTTATCATTGATTGCAACCTCAAACTAAAACTACCACATCCTAAAACTTGCACATACTACCATTTAAAAAACATACAAAAACTCCCCCTTACTGTAGCAACCTGTACCTATTATATGTACTTATTTTTACACCTATTTTTGCACCTATACTTGTTCTTGTACCTATTTCTATTCTTCTCTCCCTTTGACATCAATGGAAAAGGGCCTATCTTACAGCTAACATTTAGATCCCCCTCAACTAATGTTGATCCTCAATGGTAGGAAGTAAAATAAATTACTCTCAACATGTCTCATAAATACTCAAATGTGTCTTTTGGTAATGTCTTTGTGAAAATATCTGTAATCTAATTTAGTTGCATCTTAACCTGTTGATCTTCAACCTACTCTCTCAAAAAGTGATATCTGATAGGAATATGTTTTGTTCTTGAATGCATCACTAGATTCTTATAAATATTGATAGCGCTTGTGTTATCACAAAAAATAGAAATAGGTTCATCATATTTTACTGTGATATCTTCCCAAGTTTGCTTCATCCAAAGCACTTGAGTACAACATCATACCACCACAATATATTCTACTTTAGTTGTAGAAAGTGATACTAAATTCTACTTTTTGCTTAGCCATGATACTAAGCTATCACTAAGAAAAATATCTCCTCCACTTGTACTCTTTCTATCATCCAAGTAACCTACCCAATCTAAATTTGTATAAGCAACCAAAGTGAAATATCTACCTATGGAATACCGCAATCTATAATCCAATGTCCCCTTGATATATTTGAATATTATCTTCACCAACTAAACATAACCCTCCTTTGGGGTTGTCTAATATCTTGCAACCATGCCTATTACATGCATAATGTCTGGCCTCGATGCTATCAAATATAAAAGACTACCAATCATAGATCTATGCAATGATCTATAACAGTTGAATATTCATCCTTTTTCACCTTATTTCCTATACTCATTGGTGTGCCAACTAATACACAATCTTCAAAACCAAATTTTTTCAATATTTCCTTGGCATATTTAGTTTGAGATATGTAAATTCCTTTATCTAACTGAAATATTTACAACCCTAAGAAAACTGACAATTCTCCAAGCATAGACATCTCAATTTTTTTTGTATATTATCAAAAAATTCTTTTGTATTCTTTTCAATGTTTCCTCCAAAAATGATTCCATCAACATATACCACAAAAATTAATTGATGCTCACCTTCTATTTTGATGTAGAGATTAATGTCAGCAAATCCTCTTTTGAACCCTTGATCATGTAGGTACTCATCAAGTCTTGCATACCAAGCTCTAGGAGCTTGTTTCAATCCATACAGTGTTTTTTTCAATCCACATATATGGCTACTAACATTTGAGAGAATAAATCCCTCGAGCTACTCAATGTAGACGTCTTTTTATAAATTCCTATTTAGGAAGGCAAATTTGAAATCCATCTGAAACACTTTGAAATTTTTAAACACTGCATATGCAAGAAACATTCTAATAGCCTCTAGCCTTGCCACTGGTGTAAAAGTTTCTTCAAAATCTATTCCCTCATTTGCACATATCCTTTACATACTAATCTTGCTTTATTCCTAGTCACTTCTCCATTTTCATTCAACTTATTTCTATAAACCCATTTTGTTCTTATCACATTGTGATCTTTTGGTATAGGCACTAATTCCAAAGTATCATTCTTTTCTATCTGATTTAATTCTTCATCCATTGCCTTAACCCAATGCTTATCATGTCTAGCTTCTCAAAAAGCTCTAGGCTAAATTTTAGATAACAAAGAGAAATTAACTTGCTCAGATTCACTTACCATCATTCTTCTAGTGTGAATTCCTTCATTTATGTCCCCAATGATGTCACTTTCATTATGATTTCTATGGACATATTTGGATGAGGTTTTGGTGTCTTTTTTCTCCTTCTTCTCATCTTCATCTGATTCTTCAAAATCTTCCTCTTTAATGATTTCAAGAATGTCTATTGGATTACTGATTCTTTGCATTCCATCTTCTTCTATCCTGACACTTGCACTTTCAACTATCTTCTTGGTTATTTTGTTATAACATTTATAATATTTAATTTTGAAATAATAACTAAGAAATATACCTTCATCTACTCTAGATTTAAAGTTACCAAGTTTTTCATCAGTTCTCTTTATAAAGCATCTACTACCAAAAACTCTAAAACAATCAAATATAGCTAGTTTGTCTTTCCATAGCTCATAAGGAGTGTTTTCGTTGTCGACTCTCAATAATGTTTTGTTCTAGATATGCACTATTGTACCATCTGTTAGGGTGTGGAGCTAAAAGCTTCACCTTACTGCAAACATGGAGGTTTCTGAGCATGACAGTCACCGACGTCGGCAGGCCACAACCGACATCAATCAGGGATCAGTGTATAGCAATCGACATCGATAGGGATCGGCTGGCATCGATCACCTCTAGGCAGACAGGGACCAATGTCGGTCACCTGTGGTGATTCCAGAATTGTTGTTGATGAACAGTCAGTTAAGTGAACGGGTAGTTTGCATGATGAAGATGAGTTTGAGTCTTGAGCCGCAAGTCTAATCATTGTATGCATGAGGTCTATATAATAGACTCATGGGCTGTATTTTTAAGTGGAGAACTTAATTGAATAACTAAGTAGAACTTGGATAGTTCTTCCCATGGTAGAATCAAGTAGGATTCTTCATGTATGTAAGATCAGGTTTGATATGCAGGGTGTTGCAGTATCATGGTGGAGATCTACATGTGATAAGTAAGATCAGGTTGGTCTGCAGGGGTGTGTATTTTCAAGGTTCAAAAGAAGATCGGTGGGGGAGCAAGATCCAAGGTGACAGTAATACATTAAGGAGCAGGATCATGGTGAGATCTACTTGGAGTATCGATTCGTACTCGGTTGTACTGGATGTATAATGAGGTGAACAACAGCTTGTGTTAGCTGTGTGTTATGACCTATTGAGAGAAGATTACTCTGGAGGGAAGAATACTGGGAGCCCTTGAGGAGGAAGCCTCACAGAGGTGGAAGAAGAGTGTGATCTCTTTATTGTAATTTCCTTTGTAATAAGTTGAATACAATTGTGTGTTGCCTCTCATATTATGTGTTATTTCTCATTGATAGTTATTTGTTCTTCTGGTTATTTCTGCATCTTTAAGTTGCTTATACAATGGTAATCATGTGTGCTCTTAATTCTGACAAGTTGTGTCAGAGCTTTGGGGAACTTAGGTCCTGTACCATCTACCTCTCTCCAATATTTATTTGGTAGCTTTAATTCATTTAGCATTGTCCTCACCATCTCTTAAACTGTTATATTTCTCTTTTTAACTACTATATTTTATTATGGAGTTTTGGTTGCTAAATAATGTCTATTTATTCTATGGTCTTCACAATACTCAATAAACTGATCTGACATAAATTTTCCTCCTTGATCTGATCTTAGGAACTTAATCTTCAAACCGGTTTCATTCTCAATTAATGCTTTAAATGCTTTGAAATGTCTAAAGCTTCTAATTTTTTCTTTAAAAACATTACCCAAGTCATACGTAAAAAATCATAAATAAAGAACATAAAATATTTCTCACCTTAATTACTTTGAGTTCTCATAGGTCTACACAAATCAATGTGAACAAGTTCTAACATCTGAGTGGTTGAGTATTCTTTCGTTTTGAACTACCTTCTGTCTTGCTTCCCATGCTGACAAGGTTAACAAAGCGTGTTGGATGGCTTTGTAATCTTTGGAATATTTTTGATTGCTTACTTCTTTTTGATGTTGATAAGATTGTCAAAATTTATGTGTCCTATTCTCCTGTGCCATAGCCAACTTTTTGCAATCTGACTCAAACATCTTTGACCTTTGATATATGCTAACATATAAAAATTATTATCTGTTCTCTGAGCATCTACAACCAACACATCTGAATCTTTTCTCCTAATTTCACAACCTTATGAATAAAAATTTATTGTGTTCCCCTAATTACATATTCGACTTACACTAAAAATATTATGCTTAAGACCTTCTACATACAAAATATTTTCAATTTTAGTTCTACCATTATCCAAACTTATTGTACATTTTTTTACAATTCTGGTAGTAGTATTATCTCCAAATTTCACTGTGCCACCATTAATCTTTTTTAAGGTTATGAACTTGCTTATCTCTTTTAATGTGCCTTGAACATCCACTATCAATGAACCATAGCTTTTCTTCATTTTTTGCATGCAAAGTTGTCTATATCAACATAGAGTTTTTAGGTTGTTTCTTCTGCCATGAACCTGTCTGAACTTTCTTCTTGATGAATGGAGCCTTAAAACTCTAGTCCTTCTTGACTGACTCAAACATGCTTCTATATTACCAAGTTATATGTTTGAAGTTATTTCACTTGTAACCTATTATGGCATCTTCATTAAATCCTAATAGAGGAGTAAAAGAGTTGTGGCTTTTGCTTGACTCAGCATGAGTTTCCTTCTCCTTATTTCTGAAATTGTTAGCCCTTTTTTGACATTCTATTTTCTTATGACCATATCTATTATAATAAAAATAGTAACCATAAAAATAGGACACATTTTTGTATCTCTAACTTGATTGCTTTTTGTAGCTCTATTCCTTCTAGCCTTCTTTTTTGAGATGTCCTCTATATTCTTAACTTCTTCCCTTTTTATTTACTCTTTTGTAAGAGCTTCAACATAGCTCTTTCCTTTTTATATATTAACCTTGTCTATGAAATTAGTGGCCTCCCCTTTCTATTTTTAAAAAAATGATACCTATCTTATCTAACATTGATCTTTGACTTTCTAATATCTTATTTAAAATATTAGTGTTATTCTCAAATTTTGAATCATTGGCTACCCTATCATTGATTGCTTTAGTTATTTTCTCAAGATTTGCTTTTAAATAATCAATTTCAATAACATACCTTTCACATTCTTCATTTACTTTTGTAACTATGACGTTAGATCTTTTTCATTCTTCTTGGCTTCTTCAAAGTGTGTTTGTAGATCTTCAATTATTTTTTTTGACTCCTTTTCATTTTTCTAGATCTAAAGCTTTAATCTTTGAATCTTCTTCTCAAGAGCTTTTAACTCTTATAAGGCACAAATGAGTTCTTCTAGATTCACTTTGGCTTCATCATGTTCTTCTTATTGATCATCTTTACTTTTTGTTGTAGAGGTATCTTCATGTATGGCCATGAATATAATCTCTTCTTCTTCTAAATCACTAACTCCACTATCTTCGACTAAGCTAGGATATTTAACTCTTCTTCTCAAATCCCTTCTTGAATTTTTCTTTGAAATTCTTTTTGTATGCATATTTTTCTTCTTCATTGTCACCATTACCCTTATCTAGGCACTTAGCTACAAAATGTCTAATCTTTCCACAATTAAAACATTTAAAAGCTAATTTTTTTTATATTTACTTGTGCCCTTTTTTAGCTTGTGAATGAATAGAACTCTGTTGTCATCTTCATTATCGCTAGAATTGTCATTTGATTCTTGAATATGAGCCTTCTCTTTCTTTGATGTCTTGAAAGTATCTTCTCTCTTTGAAGGTTTCTCTTATTTGGTCTACATCTCATATGTCGTAAGAATACCATGTAGCTCATCCATCTTTAGCTTGGCTAAATTCTTCATCTCTTAAATTGCCTAAACTTTTGCATCATATCTCAATGGTAGAGATCTCAAAACTTTTTGTACCATGATTGATTCTTCTAAATTTGCTCCAAAACCTTGAATCTGATTAACTATTTGATCAACCATAAAAGATAACTTGCTATATTTTCTTCCTCTTCCATCTTCAAAATCTCAAACTATCTTCTAAAAGTCTGAAGCTTAGCTTGTTGAACCTCTCCATCACCTTTGTAAATATTCTCAAGTTTTACCCAAGTTTCATGAGCAGATTTACATTGCATAACTTTAACAAATTTTGATTCACATAAACCACATAAAATAGCATTTAAATATTTAACATTATTTTCACTTGCCTTCTTTTCTACCGGAGTAGTTACATGTGTTTGTGGCTTTTTATATTCCTCCACCACTACTTGCCAAATATCAAATCCAAGGGCTATCAAATAAGTCCTCATCCTTATGCTCTAAAAATCATAATTTGTCCCATCAAACAAAGGCACCTTATTTGTAGAAAAACCTTCATGTGATCTAGCCATCATGCTTTCCCTGATCTACCTTCAAGCTGTTAAACTCTTTCCAAAAGAACCTTCTCTAATACCAATTGTTAAGCATGAAATATACTGAGAGGGGGATAGGGGTGAATCAATATATTATATATCTTTTACTTAATTTTATTTATTTTATTTAATCCACTTAATCACACATTTAAGATATGCAATAAAACTAAAACAATAACATGCACCACACGAGAGAGAGAGAGAGAGAGAGAGAGAGAGAGAGAGAGAGAGAGAGAGAGAGAGAGAGAGAGAGAGAGAGAGACCATATTTTTAAGTGGAAACCTAAAGTGGGAAAAATCATGAAAAACAATCTCAAATATATGAATGAGCACCAACTCAAATTACAAAATTTTCAAGCACCAACTTGCAAGAGCACCAATCCCTTTGTTGAGCACCAACACATCAACTATTTGTGAGCACCAACTCCTCTTGTGTATAAAACACAACTATCTCTCAATTTTACTTACTCAACAAATGATAGAACTCTATAATATCTCCTACTTTTCTCTCCTCTTTTATTATATAAAACAATTATAAAACCATGCACTCTCTTGCATATTACAAATAGCTTCTCAAGCCTTTATTTATATCTTTCCAAATGACCTTTAGCATTCACCCTTTGTGACCCTTTAATCGTCATGGAAAATGGTGTCAAACTTGTATGACCCTTTGTATCCTTACATTGGAAAAGTCACATGGTGACCCTTCATAAGCAAATGCATCATTTCCTCTTTTATCTTTATCTTGGTGACCTTTCAAATTCCTTAAAGTGACTCTTCATGGAAAAATGTGTCATACCCTCTTTTGTCTTCACTTGGTGACTCTTGGAATTCCTCAAGATGACTTTTCATGGGAAAATACATCCCATTCCTCTTTTGTCTTTACCCTGTGACTCTTTGACTTCTCCATGGGTCGTCTTTTGACTTTTATGCAACCAAAAATATATTCGTTAATATTAAATAAATATCAACACACATTAGCCAAGATATGAATATTAAAAATATCATTAAATGATATGGGGCCTTTATCACCAATGCTAGGCCTTTGACATCAATGACAATATTTCCAACATATATTTATCATTGTAGGTAGTCTTAGGGCTTATAACTAGTCTAAGGTAGAAGATGAATTCTTTTATCTCTTTAAGCTTATGTGAGTTTGAGTTACCATTCTTTACATAATGTTCTAACTATTTGCATGTTTAGTCCTCCATTTTTTTATATGTAGATGTATTATAGCATCTAAATAATATTCTTGATATGATCCCATGAAAACAAGGAAGGGTCTTAGTCACAAACCTATCATTCTAGCAAATCTCCAGACTTTGTCAGACATCCTATGCATCTAGGTAGTTAGGTACAAAATTTCATAGTTGAGATATGCATTTTGACAATCGAGCTATGGATTTTGATAGTCAAGCTATGGACTTCCACAACATGCTACAGACTTGTCTAAAACATTTTTCCAAGGCATTCCAAAGGTTCCTTATATTAGAATAAATTAATTCACTATGTTTGTAAATGTGGTTTGTTATCCTATAAAACAAACTACATATAATATAGGTTAGTTATTTAACTAAGTTAAGTATTTGAATAAAATAGGAGATTACATATTGTTATTAAAATATTTGATCATCATATTTTATAGGACTATTATGAGCATATTCAGGCTTATAAATTCACCCATGTATTTATTTTTTGAGAAGCTTAATGAAATATATTGATTTCATGCTCAGATCTGGTATCAGAGCAGATCATTACCAGAGCCAATATTTGATAAAAAAATCATTGTTTAAGTTAGTTTTCACTTGAAAAAATAATGGATAATTTGGCAATTTGTTGATCAAGTTGTCATGTGCCTATGGATAGTGTACAGTCTGATGTGCATGAAAAAATTGTATGACTAGGTAAGAAAACTCAAGTCTCCAAATTTCCAAATTCTCAACTATTGTTTCAAGTGCAATCTAACTTGAATAATGATTGATTGATTAGAGATTAGATCTGATAATGGTTTTTTTGATACCAAATCTGAGCATGAAATCAATATATTTCATTAAGCTTCTCAAAAAATAAATACATGGACGTAATTTATAACCCTGAATATGCTCACAATAATATTATAGAATAGGATGAGAAAATATAATAATAATAATAATCTATAATCTCCTATTTTATTTAGATAATTAACTTAGTCAAATAACTAACCTATAAAACAAACTAAATATAATATAGGCTAGTTATTTGACTAAGTTAAGTATTTAAATAAAATAAGAGATTACAGATTGTTATTAGAATATTTGCTCGTCCTATTTTATAGAAATATTATGAACATATTCAAGATTATAAATTATGTCCATGTATTTTTTTTTGAAAAGATTAATGAAATATATTTATTTCATGATTAGATCTAGTATCAAAGCAGGCCATTATCAGAGTCAATCTCTAATAAATCAATCATTGTGCAGGTTAAATTTCACTTGAAATAATAGTGGAGAATTTGGAAAATTAGAGACTTGAGTTTTCCTACCTATACGTATGGTTTTTTAATGTACAAAAGACTATGCACTCTCCATAGGCACATGAAAACTTGATCAACAAGTAAATCTTGTTTGTCTGTCTTTTACAGAAGTGTCATACAGTTTTTTATTCATAACAGGCCATACAAAATGAGTTGGAGTCTAAAATTTTGTGGAGGCATTTCACACTCCATTCTCCATGATCAGGATGTAGGAAATACAATTTTGTATCATATTATACCATCTTTGGGAGGTTGCAAGATGGAATATTACTATTTATACTAGCTATATGGTTTTGTCCATTTCTGCTCCAGGTGGATCCATGTACCGTTCCATTTTTTAAATTCCTCAAATTCTAGTCAAACCATTTACACATCGTAGAGTTCATCGAGAGCTTTCTGCTACTTCTTCTGGAATGCAAAATAGAGTCTAAATGCTTGAGATAAATCTTGTTGAAGTATTCTTGTGACAGGTGATTTATAGGTGTCAAAAAGTGACATGGCACTGTTTAAACATGCCAAGTGGTCCAATAACCATTTGACACATGGAAAAATGAATTGGTGTAAAAAAAATTGGTTTGGTGTTTGTTTTTAGCCTCTGATCTTCAATAGGCGGTCATATGAGGATCCGTGGGCCCCATTATTTGCTCGCTGGGGGCCCTCAGCGAGGGTCGACACACTCTTGTAGAGGGGTACCTTGGCCTCTTATACTTCATATGTCATTGTTTACAACATTGTATTTATGTTATCAAGGCTGCTCAAACCCCAACAATGTGGGATAATTATTTTCCATTTTGAATAAGACTTTTCATACCTTGCCACGCAACATATCAAGACCACTTGCCAACATATCAAGACCACTTGCCAACACATCAAGACCACTTACCAACATGCCAAGATCACTTGTTAACATGCCAAGACCATGTGCTCACATGCTTTCCAATAGTAGCCTAAGTTAGGTGCCAAGATTACCTTTAACACCTAAGTTTCCCTCCAAAAAGGGACATTGGCATTCATTATGGGGGCCGCCAAGCCTTAAAAGGCATGTAAATAGTTGTAAACTCCCAAATGTGGGATAAATAGATAAGACAAAAGCACCCCAAAAGGAAGGCCGATGCCTTGAACCCAGGACCTCTCATCCAAAAGGATAAGCCCTTGACTGCTTGAGCCATGGGCTTGGAAGTGATATAAGAGGGGCGAATTTCCACTTGAAGGGCATTAGATAGCCGACTGTGTGTGGAGAATTAAGAACACCAGAGATTAATTAATGCTTTGTACGGCCTTGGGCCTTTATTTTCAAGTCTGAGAGATAATTATATAGTCAAGCAGAGACCAGGGAAGGTGAATTGAAGACTTGAATTTAATTTGTAAGCCATTTGATGCACAAATTAATGGAAACGGTCCTCACTTCGAACGGACCCGGAGACGTAGGCTATTGAAGCCGAACTCCATTATCAATTTGCTGGTGATTTCTTCTAATTTTTCTCTATTGTTTAATAATTTTGATCTTCATTTTAATTCTGGTTTTAATTCTTTATGCAAAATTTAAAGAAAAAGTTAGGAATTGTAAATATCTTTTAAATGCAAAAGTGAGTTGTTCAAATTTGCTTCACGTGCATTTTCAGTTTTCAGATCAATTTCAAGTCATACGATCACCATTTTTCAAAACTAATTTTTGCACATTATTCTTGACTAAGTGATAGATCCCTACAAGTTTTTACCACATGTGTGGAGGCTTCCATATAGTCCTTTATAATATTATAAGTTTCTACTAGCAATATCAATCAGCCAATGAGGTTATAGTAAGGTTTTTTATTCCACATCTGGTCTTACACATGTGAGAATGAAAATATAATTGTTGGAGTTGGTTATTTATTGAATGTTATTCCACCTAAAATTTTGACATACTATTGTGAATGTTTTTTTACCTCTTTTATGAATCTCCAAGTTGGCTTGTTACATGAGATTTAACGTGGAGCATGCAAGGAGTTGTCTGATTCAATTTTTGGCCTACCAACATCATTTTCATATGGAGAGCTAAATTATAAGGTCTAGTTTTTTAATTTTTTAATCACTTTTTCAAATTTATTTTGGAATTAATTGATTTACAAATCATAATCTATTAATATCTCAAGTGGCTAAGTCACTTTTTTGGTCAAACTAGGTGTAAGGTTCAATGCCCATCATTAGTGAATGGTAAAATTACAAAGGGGATTTATTTTCCATTTATTGTAAATTTTAAATTGAATTTTATTTTAAAAATTCAATAAATTTGGGAAAAAAATCAAAATAGTGCCATGGAAAATCAAAGACATTGTAAAAATCTCATTCACAGTGTTCCATCGAAATAATGCCTCAGGTTCACTTTCACAGGTAATTCCATCGTGTTTTGAACTAATGCATCTATAGCCTAACACAGCTACCACAATGATGCCTAGGAATCAACCCTTTGAATCATTGATGATTAATAAGGTTCATAGATATTCATAGCTTTCCCTCCATTTACCCATTCATTTCAATTGAAAGGCGTAAATCTTGATAGTTGGAATTTTTTATTATATAGTAAAGTTATGCATGTGTATGAGGAATTAATTCTAATAAAGTTCCAAGAATTGAATTAACTCCTTTCATTAATTTCTAGGTACCTCGTACTAGACACAAAAATGTACGTTAATGCCTTTTTCATATACTACCAAGTAGACAGAAAGGGTGATCTTCTTTCATGTATCAATGGGTATACAAGAAGGGTGTGTATACAGAAAGGTCTTTTATATTGGTCTATTGATATGTATAAAGGGAGACCTTGAACCTAGAGTGATAAGTAACCAATCCATCACCCTTATTTTGTTTGATCAGATTTGTACACATAGGTAGAAATTGACCATGTTTTATTCTGCCAGACACACATCTTCTTCAAGGTGATAATTATGCAACTTGGAAATCCAAGGTCAAAACACAATTAGAATTTGAGGAAATATGGAGAGTAGTTGATGGCACATGGGTGCAACATATTACTGATGCTAATCAATAATAAAAGTTTGACAAAGCCAATTATAAGGCTAAGCTTATAATCATGTTCAGAGTCTTGAATGAGGTACAACCCCATATCTGCAATGTTACTATAGTTAAAGATGCTTGGGATAAGCATAAAATAGTGTATAAAGCAAAGAATCAAAATTATATTCTTTATCTCCAGATCCAGATCCATTCACTCAAGTTGAAATCAAAGCAAAAAAGTTGAGGCTTTTCTTCATAAAGTTGCAACCTTGTGGGATTTGTTTGAAGCATTAGGAGACCAAGTGAAAGATGAATCTTGGGTAGCCATTGTTTTAAGATCACTACCCCCTGCATACAAAATCTTTGTGACCACATTGAATGTCATTGGTTAGAAACCAACCTTTGTGGCATTGGTTAACATGTTGCAACAAGAGGAAGCCATATAGACTACATAGGAACCTAATGAAGAGCATGCACTTGCCTCCTCTCAAAAAGAAAAGAATCGAATAAAGTCATCCAAATATAACCCTAAGTAGAACAAATAAGAAAATCAATAGGGGAACAAAACCCATTCATAAAAGGTTTATCTTATTTTTGGAAAGATAGGACATGACCTAAAACATTTTTGGTATTTTAGTCTACTTCACAAAATTTACCTCAGTCATCGAAGACAAAACCCCATTCCAAAAAAAATTTGAATAAGAAATAACATCGTGGGAATGTTCTTGAGGATGATCATGTCTTTACACATAGACACATGACGAACCTTGTTCTTAAAATTCTATCTGGTATGTTGATTTTGGTGCCACAAGGCACATGATAGGGCATAAGGAATGGTTTTCCACCTTACACCAATCAAGATCTGAGGGTAATGTCTCTCTTGGTGATGATTCATCATACATTATTCAAGGTAGAGGTGATATTTGTTTACAACTTGGTTATATAATTACCAATATCATAGATGTCTTGTATGTCCTAGGACTCACTTAAAACTTGTTGTTTGTAAATCAACTTCTTGATCACAATCTCAAATTTTATTTTAATCACAAAGATGGTAAAACTTTGCCTTGTCAATAACAAGTCAAGAGGCTCTAAAACTATTACATGAGCTTTAAATATAGGCAAAATGTTTTAGCTTGATTTTGTAAATAAAGATGATCAAGCACTTATTATGAATAGTACATACAAATCTTAGTTATGGCACAAAATATATGGTTATTTGAGTTATGGGTATTTTCTTACATGAAGCAAACATAACATGGTCAGAGGTCTTCCAACACTAAAACAATCTTATGATATTTATCCTAGTTTCTTAAATGGTAAAATTGAAGAGTTCCTTTTGGAAAAAGTTAATATCTATCTCCATATCAACTTGATCTAGTGCACACTAATCTGTGGAGACCTATGACTGATCAACACAAAGGATACAAGTATTTTCAACTCTTTGTTGATGATCATTCCTTCAAGATGTTGGTTTCATTATTGAAGTCTAAAGATCAGGATTTATAAGCCTTCAAAAAATTAAGGCCTCTTTTGAAAATGAAACTGGTCACAAAATCAAGGCCCTTAACTCAAATCATGGGGGGAATACACCAATAAAAAGTTCATTGCATACCTTGTAGAACCTAGAATACATCGTTAATACATGGCAGCTTATACACCATAACAAAATGGTGATACAAAAAGGCATAACCATGTCATTATAGAGATGTTTTAAAACATGGTTGAGGATGCACAACTACCTCATTCATATTGGGTAGAATCATGTATGATAGTTTTGTACCTATTGAACAGGTCACCCAACAAAGCTCTTGATGAAATACACCACAAGAATCATGGGCTAGGGAAATTTTGAAAGTCTCTCATCTTTGATTTTTTGGTTACAAAGCATACGTTCATATCCCAAAGAAGAAAATAAATAAATTGGATAACAAAACCAAGGAATGTAGTTTTGTGGGATACAGTAAAGATTCAAAAGTATATCAGCTCCTTGATCCAAAAACTCTAAATATTCTTATCAATAGGGATGTATTGTTTGATGAAAAAGATGAAATCAGTTTATCTTCCACACATACATCTGATATAAGCATTAGACTTTTAATATTTCCAAATGCAAATAGTAGTGAATGTTAATCAAAAGATCCAGCACCACCTACATCTGTTCAATATATGCCTAAATGGTATACGAGTATAATTCAAGATGCAAAATTGGATAGACCTCTAGACACTTCATCTACAAGATCAAGAACTTGTGTTATGGCTCATCAAGAGATAAATTTAGCCTTAATGAGCATATTTGTAGAAATAATTGATCCCTCTACATTTTGTGAAGCCCTCGAGTCCAAACTTCAGAAAGATGCCATGGATGCATAATTTTAGTCTCTCATGAATAATAGCACATGGCAACTTATTGATCTTCTACCAAGGAAGAAACCTATTAGTTGTAAATGGGTCTTTAAGACCAAATATAAATCAAATTTCAGTATAAAAAAACACAAGGCAAGAATCATAGCAAAGGGTTATGCTCATAAAGAAGGTATAAACTATGAGGATAATTTTGCTCCTACAACTAAGATAAAGACAATCAAAATGATCTTTGTAATGGCTACACAGTTTGGTTAGAATGCTCATCACATGGACATCAAAAGTTACTTCTTAAATGGATATCTACAAAAAGAGGTCTATATGACTCAACTAGAGGGTTATGTCACACCAGGGCAAGAGCAGAAAGTGTGCAAACTCATAAAATCTCTATATGGTCTCAAATAGGCTCCTAGAGCTTGGTATATAAAAATTGATGAGAATCTCATAAAACATGGATTTCAAAAGAATCCATATGATCCCAATATCTACCTCAAAAATCAAGGATGGTAGATTTTAATCATTATTATTTATGTTGATGATCTAGTCATCATTGGTAGCTCAGTGAAGATAATTGATGCAATAAAGAGTGATCTTGATCAATCATTTGACATGATAGATCTCAAGATACTAAAATAATTTCTTGGATTGGAATTATGGAAAAAAGGGCACCACATATACGTGTCTCAGATGAAATATACCAAGACATTGCTCAAAATATTTTGGATGATGGATTGTAAACCAATGTCTACACCCATGGAGACAAGACTTCAGTTGTCTCGCTTATATCCATCACCACCAGTAGATGCTAATCTTTATCACCAATTGATTTGGAGTCTCATCTACCTCACATACACTAGGCTAGATATTAGCTATGTTGTTAGCTATCTTTCACAGTTCATGCAGGAGACAATGGTAAGCCACTAGAAGTAGCTAAGTGGGTATTGAGATATCTTCAAGTAATAATGGATTATGGCCTAGCATACAATAAGAATGATAATTTCTTATTAACATGATACACATATGTATATCATGCAAGTTTAATTGATGATATAAAATCCACTTATAGGTTTGTATTCTTTCTTGGATCTAGTCAAATCTCATGGGGGAGAAAGAAGTAAAACTTTGTTCTCATTCTTCTACTAAGGTAGATTATTACACTGCAAGAGGAATTTTATGTGAGGTGATATGGTTACATCGCATACTATAAATATTTGGAATTCCATATACTCAATAAAAAATTCTAAATTGTGACAATCAGAGTGTTCTTAAACTTGTTTTCAATCTAGTGTTTCATGAATGCACGGATCACATTCAAGTTCAAGTCTATTTCACACATGAACATGTTCAACAACACAATATATAGCTCCAATATTGCCCACTCATGATCAATGTGTAGATTTCTTCACGAAGTCACTTGCACATGATACATTTGAAGTATTAAGCAGTTCTCTCTTGTACTCTCCAAACTATAATGAATTAAGGAGGAGAATGTTAGAATAAATTAATTCACTATGTTTGTAAATGTGGTTTGTTATTTTATGAAAAAATTGCATATAATATAGGTTAGTTATTTGACTAAGTTAAGTATTTCAATAAAATAGGAGATTACATATTGTTGTTAGAATATTTGTGCATCCTATTTTATAGGACTATTATGAGCATATTCAAGCTTATAAATTACTTCCATGTATTTATTTTTTGAGAAGCTTAATTAAATATATTGATTTCATGCTCAGACCTTCAACCATTCCATGATGATCTAGACTATTTTAGCTATCTTTTAGATACTTTCTATTTTTGCATATATCTATATATAGACTTCTATCTATATGTATATATTCATTTATAGAAGCTAGTAGATATAAGTTGCAACTTGGAAAAGATGATATGAATACATTATATATGAGATTTGGTAACCACATATTGTTGAAAGAAGCAGTTAAAAATCCCATGAGGATATCCCCAACTACATGTGAATCTTTTTTGTATCACTCCTCCCTATTTTGGACATATAAACCAATTTTTATGATTATTCTCTTGTTTAGCTAGTTAATTTGTTACCTAGTAACTAGGGACAGTCAGTTTCCTTTGTATCTAATAAAATCTAGATCACTGCTTGATCTATGGGTGTGTGAAACATTGTAAGAATTGTCATTTTAAATATAGAATACAAGAATATTTTGTGGCAAAGAATACACTTTCATTTTTATGTGTTAGTCAATATTGCTTTATAAGTAATAATTATTTTGATCCTGAATCTAAGGGTAAGAAAGGGCCCACTCCCTAAGGATACAAGATGTGTCTAATTTTGGTATTTATAATTTGTTTTTATTTGAATTAATACAAATACTTTGTTTGATTTGATTGACAACCTGCAGGTCAAATGGACTATTAATGTGTGTGTGTGTGCTTTATGATTCAAACATATATTTATCATTTCCTTAATTTTAGTAATCTTAATTCTACAACTTAGCTTAAGTGTGGATCTGATATTCAATTTTAGTATGTTTAATTTTCAATAGCATTGTGTTATTTATTTCAAGCATTTCATTTAGTTTGGTGTGTTTACCTTTTGAGCAAGTGTGTTCCTTTTAGCACTTAGTTAAAACTTTAGGAAGTAGAAACTTAAGATAGATCAACTCCAAAAAAACCCCAAACAGTATTGTTAGATGAACCTAATAAACACCTTGACGTAGACAACGTTACACATTAGGCCTAGTAAGTAATGACACCAACATATGCAGGTTAAATGAAAGGATGAAAATGACACCGATCACAACATATATCTATATCTGAGGTTGACATCTAATTGGCCTACTATAGATCTAATTATCACCCTTGTGCATTGTCATTTATATATTTTTAACCCTATATACTAAATAAAGATCCAAATCTAATTTAGGGTTAAGCATTTGGTGAACCTGACCTTTGAACATCAAACCCTAGGTTAGTTAGGGTTATTTTATTTTTCTATTATTAATCCCTAATTGTCATAAAATATATGCACCATGGATGCATCTATTACTCATTTTAAGTTCCAATATGTCATAGTTGTCATGGTTTGATACATTACTTGCCTTATCAAAGCTTGTAATAAAATTCATGCAAATCATGAAAGGGATTTTAAGCAAAAAAACACTTGTTCTCTCTTCAAAATTCCTTTTGCAATGTTATAGAGCCAATATCTAGATGATAACATGTATGCTCTCAACCATTTGTGCTACCTAAGTCTTATTCAAATGACAACAACCATCCCACACCCATTATTTTCCCATAGATTATATTGGATTATGTGCTCCATGTTGTTGCTATTCCAAGAGGTAAGGTTGCTCAACCTAATCCATCACTTGTGAATATAAAAAAGGTGCCTCCTAAACCTAAGCCTATAATAAAATATAAGGGATATGGCATTATTTGCCAATTGAGTAATACACATGTTAATATTTCAATCCTTGACCTCCTAAAGCAATCTAATGTGTACAAGGGTATCTTCTATGAAGCATTGTGTGAGGCACAAGTTCCAAGTGATATTGAACTTGCTTATTTTGTGGATATCATGAAATATCTTAATAATAATGCCAAGATCATTACCTTTGATCCAACTAATTTACCATCTAAATATATTATTGACCAAAATTTGTCTTTGTTCATATAAGTAACCATACAAAATAAAGGTATCAAAAGGGTGCTCATTGACAATGGATTGGGCTTAAACATTTATAGCATAAAATTTATATCCATCATGGATATACGCTAACCCTATCCAAAAATAAATTATGCATATAAAAGGATTTGAAACTTCACATAGCCCTCTAACTAGTCAAATTGCATTAGATGTGACATTGGGAAATAAAACAATTTCTACTACCTTTCAAGTAATGTCTCAATCATTACATTATAACTTAATTTTGGTTAGACTACATTTGATGGAATTTGTCCCATCTACATTTGACTGATGTATCAAATTCATACATTATGGGACCTTATTTTCTATGCCCACCATGATGAGCCCTTCAAATTTTGCAAATTGATAAATTCTAAAACTGAGGGCATTCCTACAGTGGTACCACCACAATAATGCATCTCTCTTGACCATATACACACATATGAGATAGGTGAGTCAAGTACATAGATTCTTTTGTCTCTAGATACAAAATAGACAAAAAATTATGAATTCAATATATATACACATAAAGAGCAAGACCCACTACCAAAAGAGCCAATCAAACCACAAGAACCACCACCAATTGAATGTCCTTTATTGGTTAATACTAATAAAAATGATGGCCATGTTACATATTACTATGATAATGATGATGATACTGCTTATGATATGATGGATGAGAAAATGTGTTAATTAAAATTTGATCCATTAGATCACCTATCTTCTACCCTATTCAAACCTATGGGTTCTAGCACATATAAACTAAACCCACATGTAAAACATATAGAACCAAATACAAATAAGAGTAAAACAACAATAGCGGATGAGCATGTCAATGCTTGTTATTCCATACATTCATCTTGGTTAAAAGAATTAATTCAACATTATAAGGTCCAAATTAAAATACATCATGTTAATAATGTGGATTCTTCTCAAAAGGCTTCACCTCAAATGCTACAAGTCACAACAAAATAGGATTTTATCGACACAAACTCATCTTTGTTGCCTGAACAATGAATGATTTCTTTACCCTCTACTAGATATAGATCTATAACTAGAATCCTACCTAAAAGTGAGTAGCATATTTTAATTTTCATCATATCATTGGCCAAAATACAAACCAATGCGAGGCATTAAAGAACCAAATTCAAAAATATAATAATGAAGGATGCATAAAAATTGTGTCCAAAACACACAAAAGGCAACATCCTTCTTATCTATCAGAAGATAACACCTTATTTGTCAAAAGAGAATAATCCTTCAAAAATACCAAAGCACAAAGACTTGAACATTACTACAAATATCAATGGAATTCATTACCCAAACCTCAAGTTCAATGTACATTTTGTGGATACAACTTATAACCTTACTATATTATAGTAGTTTGGACATAATATATATGAATTACGATACTCCCTAACATTTCAAGAGTCTCGTGGATATATTATATTACCTATTGCATGTGGTACCAAGGTAGTGTACCTTACTATATGGGTCATGAGCTAAGAACGACACTTGACTTTATAACTTGAACAACAATGGTTGACTAATATGAAAGTGGCTATTAGTGTTACACAACAATGTATTATTTTTTGACATGATAAAAAGATGTGTGTTACATATACTGAATATGAAGGAAAGCCACTGACAATTGATGGTAATGAATTACCATCTAACACATCACTTTTATAACTCATGCAATATAAATAATTTTGGCAAGCAAGGCCACCATGCACTATGTTAGCTCCTAAATTCAAAGATCTATTGGACTAAAGGATTTAAAATATATCAAAAATAACAAAAAAATTAAAAAAATTACAAATTACAAAAAAAAAATTGTACCTACTTGTTTTATTGGCTCCTTAGCATCTGTGTTAGTTCCATGTTCATGGATGGTATATTTAGTTACTTCTACATATACATGAGTATCAAGCTTCTACTTGAGTGTGATATAGGCATACACAAATACATGATTTATGTACTTATGGATGTTAATATTTCCCTCTACTCACATCATCATGACATTGAGGGCATCCACCTAATATGATCACAATAGACACAGGGTATACCATTATATGATCACACTCCATTATTATATTTGATCTTACATATGTACTTACACATACCTTTATCCATGCTTATATCTCTCATATGGTACTCGATATGATATAATTTTGACATGTTTTCCTAACACATTTTATCCATGGGCTACTATAACATGTCTAAGTTGGTTTCTTATGATTTCATTTATGCACTTCTTTGAGTGTCTTACCTTGATATTGTCTTGCTTGTTCGATCATTTCAATATGTTGCTTTATTTGTGGCCTCCATGCCTATGTATGCTCTCATTTGATATTTTTAATGTCTTTTTTTATGGTATGGACATTTGACTAAGTATTGTCCCTTTCAATTGTGGGGCATTTTAACATACCCCTTATTTGCCGTCTCCTTGGACCATTGTCTTTTGAATTGCTTTTGAGTGCTTTTATGTGTGTGATTTTTTTCTTGTTGATCTTATACTATTTATAATTTTATCATGCATCATTATGAACTCATGTCATCACATTGGTTCTATGCACTTTAATGATATATCTACATAGACATGCTCCTTCTATATGTTACATGGTTACATTCACAGATCATACACTTGTCTTATCCTTTTAAGGTGAAGTAACTACGAGTATCTATGTTTACCTCACCTCAAAGGGGTGGAATATCAGTGAGGGCATGATTTGGAACCATGTTCTCTGCATTGGTACTTACATCAATTCTATATTTATCCATATATAGTGGGGGAATGTTTTGGAACCATGTTCTCCACACTTATATAGTTTTCCCGGATTGGCTACAATACATAGTTATATGATTCAAATTCATATATGTGAAAAAATTATATACATTGGTACCATTTTTATACATAGTTTTAGCATAAGTTAAATATGCTATGCAACATGTGCCCAATATTATAAAATCCAAATCAATTTGAGATTCTAAAACTCTTTCTTGTACTAATACCTTGATAACACTTTTACAAACTTTATTGAGCCAATCTAATTCAGTAGTCAATTCAGCTTTATGGTATGCTTGAGGTGATTAAATTACTCAATGTTTTCAAGTTTTAGGTTGGGCTTGATTATATCATCTAGCCTCACTAGGTTATAATTATCATTGGGTTGCACGATTGAGCTAATCTCAATTGCCAAGTGGTAACTCAAATTTTCTCCAAGGTTGGGGACATGGGCCTATGTGTGTGTGTGTGTGTGTGTGTGTGTGTGTGTGTGTGTGTGTGTGTGTGTGTGTGTATATATATATATGTATATATATATATATGTATATATGTACATATATATATATATGTACATATGTATATATGTACATATGTATATATGTATGTATATATATACATATATATATAATATATATATACATACATACATATCTATATATACACATATATACATATATATACATTTATATGTATGTATATATATACAT
This sequence comes from Torreya grandis, assembly GCA_037957365.1. NCBI lineage: Eukaryota > Viridiplantae > Streptophyta > Pinopsida > Cupressales > Taxaceae > Torreya > Torreya grandis. Next base: position 3,797,004 of record JARHVA010001041.1, on the reverse strand, counting down.
ACATATATGTATATATATATACATACATACATATATTTATACATATATATATACATACATACATACATATATATATATATATATATATATATCCTAATTTTAGTTTTAGATCCTTAAAATGATACATCTTTTTAAAATCAAATTGCCAATAGGGAATGCAGTTAAATCGACACATAAGTGTACTCTTAAATCTTGCTCTTTCAATTGCAATTTTTTCAAGTAATTTCAATACCAGATTATATGTACTGATTTTACACTATAACATGCTCTTGGTTATAGGCCAATCACCAAAAAAGAACTCAATATGGGAACACAAATAAGAGGTGTGCATACACACCCAAGTTTGCACATCTAGCCTCACTAGGTTATAATTATCATTGGGTTGCACAGCTGAACTAATCTCAATTGCCAGGTGGCAACTCAAATTTTATCCAAGGTTGGGGACATGGGCCTCTCTCTCTATGTGTGTGTGTGTGTGTGTGTGTGTGTGTGTGTGTGTGTGTGTGTGTGTGTGTGTGTGTGTGTGTGTGTGTGTGTGTGTGTGTGTGTGTATATATATATATATATATATGTATATATATATATATATGTATATATGTACATATATATATATATGTACATATGTATATATGTACATATGTATATATGTATGTATATATATACATATATATATAATATATATATACATACATACATATCTATATATACACATATATACATATATATACATTTATATGTATGTATATATATACATACATATATGTATATATATATACATACATACATATATTTATACATATATATATATACATACATACATACATATATATATATATATATATATATATATCCTAATTTTAGTTTTAGATCCTTAAAATGATACATCTTTTTAAAATCAAATTGCCAATAGGGAATGCAGTTAAATCGACACATAAGTGTACTCTTAAATCTTGCTCTTTCAATTGCAATTTTTTCAAGTAATTTCAATACCAGATTATATGTACTGATTTTACACTATAACATGCTCTTGGTTATAGGCCAATCACCAAAAAAGAACTCAATATGGGAACACAAATAAGAGGTGTGCATACACACCCAAGTTTGCACATCTAGCCTCACTAGGTTATAATTATCATTGGGTTGCACAGCTGAACTAATCTCAATTGCCAGGTGGCAACTCAAATTTTATCCAAGGTTGGGGACATGGGCCTCTCTCTCTATGTGTGTGTGTGTGTGTGTGTGTGTGTGTGTGTGTGTGTGTGTGTGTGTGTGTGTGTGTGTGTGTGCATACACACACACATATGTGTGTGTGTCTATATATATATATATATATATATATATATATATATATATATATATATATATATATATATATATATATATATATATATATCCTAATCTTAGTTTTAGATCCTTAAAATGATACATATTTTTAAAATCAAATTGCAGTTAAATCGACACATAAGTGTACTCCTAAACATTGCTCTTTCAATTGCAATTTTTTCAAGTACTTTCAATACCAGATTATATGTACTGATTTTACACTATAACATGTTCTTGGTTATAGGCCAATCACCAAAAAAGAACTCAAGATGGGCACATAAATAAGAGGTGTGCATACACACACCCAAGTACGCATTCCTTTCCTTTGAATAACAATTTTATTACTAGATTATAGGGAGCAAAAATGTAAACACTATTTTATGATTATATAACACCTTAGTCTTGTACACTTGGAAAACTCAGACCTTGGTTATCATTCTCAATCCTAGACCTTTTATCACTTTTACAAGTCTTGAATCTGCTCTATCTTGTGCCCCTTGGCCTATCTCTTAGTCTGACCAATATTATGTTGATGACACAAACATTCTATCTTGCCTTGAATGCTTAAAATGTACTTATCTTGCACCTCTACAAGTTTTGAGCATGTAAATACTTTCCTACTCTTTGGACACTAATGCATGGGATAGAAAGTAGCATCAAAGTTATTATCCTACCCCAACACAAGTGTCTAGTGCCCTAAAGTCATCCAATTTACAAATGAAATGTATCTCAATAGTCAGCCTAAGTGTTTTAATGTGAGTTATCTCCCAATAGGATTGATATAAATATAAGATCAATCCTCATTCATTCCTCAGCTATAAAAAGACCAAAGAGACTAAGGTAACTCATCAAAATCACTATATCAAGTATTCAATTGAGTAAATATTCTCTATTTCAACACTAACATGGGTACAACATATTTACAGGTCTAAAATACTAAAGGATCATCCCAAGAGCCTGATTTTCTATGTTACAAGCTAGGTCACTGTTGTACTTGATTTACACACATTACATGATTCACACACAAGCCAAGACATAAGGGAGGACTATATGAGTCTGAGGCCCTCTTCTAGAGTATTGGATATGTAAGTAATGCCCACTAACAATGGGGTATTTGGGGTCATCTTTATTCCATGTACCCACTAACCCATTTTTTTCTAAGGTCACTATAGAGATGCAGAATTATGGTTTTGCCCTTTCACAAGGAACAATAGTCCATGACCCATATTTTAATGTACCAAAGCGAGGGTGAAGCCAAGCCCAAAATCATCCAGTTAGTCACATCTTATTTTAGACACTTGTGTTAAACCAGAAAGCAGCATTGATGTAATCATCCCAGGCCAGCATTATTATTTGTGACTCTAAAAATTGAAATTTTAGAATCAAGCAATTGTTCTATAATCACATTCCAACCTATTTTTTCCATTTTCCAAATCCAAAACTACTATAACATTAGAACTAGATAATTACTTTATTTTCTATGTCATTTATATACATAGTTTAGTTATACTTTCCATATTTAGACTATCATAGTTTAATGAATTCAGCATATGTCTATATATAATTTTAGCATCTAATTGGCCTGATATAGATCTAATTATCACCCCTTTGAATTATTATTTATATTTTCTTAACCTTATACACTAAATAAGGATCCACATCCAATTTAGGGTTAACCAACTACATCAAAATGCCATTATTGCTCCCTGGGGCTTTTGAAAGCCATATACCTATGTTTGTGGTACTTACAAACCCTTTGCCTCAGTTTTGGACCAAAAAAATAATAAAATTTGGTTTTTCTTAACATGAATCCATACAACATCACTAAAAATGATTGAAACACCATGTCGATTGAATTCATGAACTTTAGACCATACAAAAATAATTAATAACTATAAAAATTTGTACAAATGGATTTTTTAGTCTTTTGTGCCATACAAATATGTTTTTAAAGCTTTGAAGATGGATTCTAAATTAATTTTAAGCCATTCATTTGATAATTTTTAGGCCCTACAAACATGATCCTGGCTTTATAAAATAAATTCAGGGAGTGGAAGTCGTACAAATCAAGTTTGGCAAGCATAAAAATAATTTATGGTAAAAAATAAATGCTCATACCTTTGGAAAAAAATGATTTCTATCTCCTCTTTCACATGTTTCTTAATGGAGCTTCCATCATTCCTTTCACCTTCACATGATAATCCAAGCTCGATACCACTGTTGGTATCGCTCACACAGGTGGTAAATTTAAAACAAACATTATAAATTTTGATAAAGCTTCACATAATGTAAATTCTCAATTATATCAAAGAGTTACAAAGCTAAATATTATTAAATATTTCTCAAGGTTGTTTCACTACGTGGCCCAACTAACTTACTAAAATTTATTAATAAAAGTTTTATTTAATTTACTAACATTACTAATAATGTTAATAATATTATTTTTACCAATTGACCCAACAACAGGTTTGCAAATTCAACATATAGATGCATAAAATTTTATATTTGTTGGCATATATTCATGAGGCATGTTATTGGTTCATATATATATATATATATATATATATATATATATATATATATATATTCATGAGACATGATATCAACTCATGCACATTTACATATTTTTAAATTCATGAGGCATGATCCTAGTTAATGCACATATATACATTTTTAAAGTCATGACACATGATAGTGGTTCATGTACATACATAATAGCATAGTTTACAGTGGAATGGAAAATGGTTGTCATTCCACTTCACATTTTATCATATATGTAGTCATGATGGGGGCATGAACACTATTCATTCCCTTTTGATCATGTATTGATTATACATTGAATGAAATTGAGAAAAAACATACAATCAAACCTATGATCATGATGGGGGCATGAACATTTTTCATTCCCTTTTGATTATGCATTTTTTTACATGAAGCATACTTTAGAGAACCTATATAATTCAATCTATAAGCCATCTATAGTGGTTGATTCAATTTATTTGAGCAAACCAATCATGTGGTTTTTTTTACCTACATACTTATTTGGGTTAGTAAATTGCATTTTCTCTCCACATTCCACATTCATGGGGGTTGGGACATGTTATCTTCCCAACCCAAGAACCTACAAACTTATATAGATTTGGGGCACAGTCACCCCAAATCTCCTTGTGCTTTTGCAAGGACGCACACGTACCTTTAATGCTTTGACAAAGAAGCAACATCTCCAAAATTTTGAAAGGGTAAATGGTTTTCACCAATACACAAGTGTACTCTTACCTTTTCTTTTTAAAATTTTAAAAAAATGTTTATAGATTAAAATTTTCAATCTATGGACATTTACTACACATTTTTATATTTTTTGATATTGAGTAACCTAAAAAATTAGAAATTCATATCAAATACAAAGTGTGTTATACACACTCAGGTACATCTTATCTCTTTACTCTAGTAATTACATTATTACCAAAATAAAAAGGGTCATTTTTAGATACTAAAATATGGTATTAAGTAGTTTGACAATGATAAGATTGACACACATTTACCAAGCATGACATGAGAGCATAAACAAGGTCATAATCTGCCATTCTCTCACAATTTCATGTTTTATTATGAGTTAACCCTTCTATTTTGTTTTACATCCCTATATGAACCTCATTGTTTGTTTAAAATCTACTAAATATGATACACAAAAATATCTGGACCCTCAATTCAATCTACATGAACACATGCTAACTATGTTAGTTTTATTCAATATCACCAATCTATATTAACTCAATCTGGTTGGAACCAACTCAGTCCTAGCAATGATTACTTATTAAAATCAAACCTTTCCTTAAGGTTGGCCAATTTCACTAGAATGTTGGTGGAGTGAGAAAATAACTAATTGGACTCATATATAAACAAATCAAGGTCTCATTTAAAAGGGACTTGGCTCTTATCTAGAAAACATCTATACACTACTTCCCATTAAGAAAATATGCCCTATAATTCCCAAATTGTAAATTTATCACTAGGAGCAGTCACAAGCCAAGTCAAAATTGTATTAAGCTTAAGACAAATCAATCACTATCCAGTAGCAAAACCAAATCATTAGCTACATAGATACAGTGAAGGAGCACAATTACACAATCACACTAGGTGGAAGAACTATGTGAGGCTTGATTTCCCTCCTTAGAGTATTGGATACGTAGGAAATGTTCAATCATCAAATGGGGGTGATTGGGACAGCTTAGCTCATTACAATTTCCTAGTTTTTATGGGTTTCTACACCTCACAAACACACCTAGGGTTTCGAGGTGAAGGAAGATGATTTATGGGGTTACACGCATCATCAAGGTTCGGGATCACACATACATAACATATATAGATAGGCAAAGGTAATCATATGGTCACAGTCCCTCATTTTTTCATGGTCTAGTATCGATCGGCGTAGGTCAGTATTGGTCGACAATATTGACCTAGATCGATGAAACCAATCCTATGCAGACAAAAACATTATTCTTCAATCGAATAAATGCTTTAGTCGAGTTTTGACTTCCATAGTACAATCACAAATAGGTAGTCAACCATAAAATCTAATTACTCATCTATTCATTATAATTACAATATTTATCATATGCCACATATCGAATCATTACAATCAGTTTTAGTATTTTACATTTAGATGTATACTTGAATGCCAAATTGATTTATCTGAATTATTTTACTAGTTTCTATCATAATAGGTTTTCCAAAACAAGATTAGGGTTAAATTATATTCCACCAATAAATGTTTGAGATTGAATTTTTTATTAAAATTTTAGTAATTATTATATTTTTATTTTCTAATAGGAGGAATATTATGGGGAGGATCTCCAACCATTACACAAGGAATGCATCTGTATTTATAGATATCCTTCTCTATAGAAGGAAATGATAATGAATGGATTCTAACTAAAATTGGTACATTATTTATATTTTCCCTAGTTAGCCGTATTTATTTCAAGTTTTGCCTAATTTGTAAAATTCTACCTAATTTTCCATAAATTATTTAATTTACCCTAATTTATCAAAATTTCCCTAAATTTCACTAATTTTTTGAATTTTCCCTAAATTACCTTAAATTTTTGAATTCACAAAAGTTACTAAAAAATCACCCACACCTATTTGTCTTGTAAGTTTACCCCCTCCACTCCTAAAATCCTAAATAGTGCAATATTGATTTATAACACTACTCAATAATATATCTCCTCTAATCACAACCAAGGTCATTTTTATAGTACCACATTGAGTCATAATTTTTTTTCTTGATCAACCCTTTTCATTCATCCTTTGTAGCCACCTCTCACCATCATTTCACTACCTCTATTTTCACCTGATGATCATCCATCTCCATCTCCTATTCCATAGTATCCTCCTCATGTCCAACAAACTCCATCGCCTCCACAAATAAATGATACATTAGTGGGGTCCAAGACACAAACTAAAGCAACACAAGAGTGTATATTTAGAGGCACAAACTAAATCATCACAAGAGTATATGTTTGGCTAGATATAAGATATGGTTAAGAAAATAAAAAGAGTACTAAAGGCCATTTTCCCTAAATTTAGTTAAATAACATCTCTTCTATATAAAAATCCCACCAAGCAAGCTAAGACTAAGTCATCAATTTTTATTGACCACTAGGATGTGAGATTCATTGAGACTACAATACGTATCAGTGATAAGAATAAATATGAGATGAATGGTGAAAATTATCAAGTTGAAAAAACTCTAATTGGAAAAAATACTTGATCAGGTGATGTAAGTTATGTTAGATATGCCCTAAATCTTTTTGTCTGTTGCATACAAAATGATGGGGCTTCAAAATCTGAAATTTAATCATAAGTGAGACAATTGAGTGGTTACCTACAAACTTGATTAGTCCATTACCTAATTCCCATTCCCCCCAATGTCTTACATCCTTTACACCTGAGTTTGACAAGGATACATTATCACTTACAGGAAAATTTAGTGTGATGCTAGGAATTTGATGATAAAGGGGAGGTTAAATCAAGTGTTAGTTTCTATCAGAGGATTCACCAAGGTCTGAATAATGAGGATGCATGAGTCGTGGTTGCACAGGATGAAGCAAGTGAATACCACAAAATGCTAAAGTAAATGAAATCAAACAAAAGACAATTGCATAGACAATTTAGAGAAAAGTCAATATTCCATTAACATAAGATGGCCAAAGTGAAGAATACATATAGGAGAGCACGTAAGTAACTCCTCCACAAAAGGTGGTCAAATCGCCCCAAGAATAGACTGTAACTCCTCCATAAAAGGTGGTGACAAGGTGCTAAGAATAGAGAAGTAACTCCCATACCCGAAATAGTTGGTCAAAGGAGTTACTTATGACATTATTATGCCACCTATGACACACATCTCCACATAAGCTAGCCTATCCCATGAATGTAGGAAAACTCCATGTATGCACAAATATATAATTTTCCAAATTAAATAATAGGGAAAAATAAAAACCTACACTAACACCCCCCCATAAGCGCAGCTTAGGTGGGCAGTGTGGAAATATAAAATGGGTCCTGGCAACTAGGCCTGATGAGGTACCCATGTACAAAATCAATCTCCCATAAGATATAGAAAAGGAGAAAAATCGTAGGAAAAAACTCCCCCCTAAAAGAGAGACATAAATAAATGAGAAGGCTAGAAGGCCCCCCTGAAGATGATGCTGTTGCAGATGTAGACCACACCCCAAGAAGAGCTCGTAGATGAATGAAATTGCTTTCAGTGAAAGGTTTGGTGAAGATGTCTACAACCTGATCTGAAGACTATAAAAAGATTAAGTCAATTACCTAACTATGAATAAGCTCCTAAATGAAATGCATGTGAATCTCTATGTGCTTGGTCCGCTGGTGCTGAACTGGATTCCTGCAAATCTGAATGGTACTCTGGTTGTCACAATAAATGATGCTGGGCTGCCTGATAGGAATGCCAAACTCCAAAAGTATCCCATAAATCCAAATAGCCTCAGTAGCTACATTAATAGCTCCCTTGTACTCTGCCTCTATAGATGATAAAGAAATAGCATTCTGCTTCTTGTTAGACCAACTGATAGGACCAAAACCTAGAGAGAAATTGTAACTAAAAGTGGACTTGCAAGTCTATGAATCGCCAGCCCAGTCTAAATTTGTACATCCAACCAAGTCAACCTCTATGCCAAATTTTTAATAAATCTCATATCTATTGAACCTTGTATGTAATGCAAGATCCTACTAGCTACTTTTTAATGCAGCTCATGAGGTTCTTGCATAAATCTAGAGACAAGTCCCACTATAAATGATATGTCAGGCCTGGTGTGAGTCAAGTAGATGAGACTGCCAACAAGTTGTTGATACTGAGTGGCATCAAACAATGGTGAAGAACATTCAACCTCAAGCTTGACTCCTGATAGAAAAGAAGTCAGAGATGGCTTGCAATCAGCCATGTGAAACTAAGCCAATAAGTCAAGAGCATACTTAGGCTATGTAAGAGAAATCTCTAAATTTGACTATGAGATATCAATGCCAAGGAAGTAGTGCAACAAACCAAAGTCTGTCATGTCAAATCTATCTTGGAGAGATGCCTTCACTGTTGCAATAGCTGATGAATAACTCCCGGTGATCAAAAGGTCATCAACATAAAGAACCAAAATCAAGAGCGAGTCATCTTGCCACAAAAAGTAGACATTAGGATCAGAATGGCACCTAGTGAAACCCATTGTGAGAAGGAAGGAATCCATCTTGGCGTACCATGCCTGAGGGGCCTGTTTGAGGCCACAGATAGATTTTTTAAGTCTGCATACTAAGGAAGAATCCTGAACAAATCCTGGCGGCTACTCAATGTAGATCTCCTCCTCTAGGTCTCTGTGAAGAAAGGCACTCTTCGCATCCATCTGGTGCACATCCCAACCATGTGTTGTGGCAATATCCAAGGTGAGTCAGATAGAAGTCATCTTTGCAATGGGTGCAAAAGTCTCTAAGTAGTCAATGTTTGCCACTTGTGAGAAACCCTTGGCGACCAGTCGTGCCTTGTACTTATCAACTAATCCATTTGCTGTAAACTTGGTATGATATATCCACGTACATCAAACCATCTTCCTTCCCTTAAGAAGTGAAGTCAAATCCCAAGTGTGATTTTTGATTAAGGAAGAATATTCTTCCTCCATAGCACTATCCCACTCAGGTACTCCCGATGCCTGTCAAAAAGTCTATGGATCCAAAACTGAGGCAAAGAAGGCATGTGGATCTCTCTAAAAATCCCCCTAGTACTTCTGTCATCTGCGAGATCTCCTACCCAAGTGCCAGCACTCTCAAGTGTCTGTCTGGCCCAAAGTGGCCTAGAAGTGGGCAAGTCAGGTGCTAACTCCTCATCCTCTGACTAACTAGAGGTGGATGACTCTGCATCACTATCCTCACTGTCTGAACTTGAAGAAGAAGAAGATGTTTCTAGCTCAGGAACCTGCTGTGGCTGATCTAAATATGAGGAATCATCATGAAGAAGTAGATTTGATGAGAGAAGAAGTGCCAAGTGTTGAGACTCTAGGACTCTCTTGAAAGTGGACACTTCTCTCAATGAAAAACTCATGAGTGGTCAGATCTAGACGGCGATACCCCTTAACGCCATCCAGATATCCTAAAAAGATGCAAGGCTTGGACTGACATTCCATAGCTTTGCATTTCTTCTTCAATATGCGGGCCATGGCTGGGGATCTGAAAACCCTAAGGTGCTCAACATCAAGTTTCCTTTTATGCCAAGCTCCAAAGGGTGTCATCCCTTTTAAAGCTTTGTGAGGAACCCTGTTTTGAATGTAGTAAGCACAATTAATGGCTTTGGCCCAGTACTATGGTGCTAAGGATTTGGAGTGAATCATATAGCTACCCATCTCTTTCAAGAACCTATTTTTGCATTCTACAACCCCATTCTATGAAGGACTATAAGTGACTGTGCATTGCAAATCAATCCCCTCTATGGTGTAAAACTGCTCAAGCCTGTTGCTGACATACTCCCCCCCATTATCAGTTCAAATAACCTTGATGGATTTCTCACTCTATTTCTCAACAAGAGCCTTGAAGTCTAAAAAAAATTTAAACACTTCAGACTTTTGTTTGAAAAAATATATCTAAGTGTACCTAGAGAAATCATCAATGAAAGTGAGGATGTACTTAGCCCTTGTGAAAGATGGTTTGGGAAAGGGTCCCGATACATCACTATGGACTAACTCCAAAGGTTGTGAAGCCCTCCAAGTTTTGCCTTTGTCAAATTTTGCTTCAGGATGCTTCCCAAGGGAGCACCCCTCACAAAGTCCTTTTGAGAATCGGACACGAGGCAAGCCAATGACCATGTCATGTTTATAAAGTTGCTCAAGGTAGCGGTAGTTAAGGTGGCCATACCGCTCATGCCATAATTTGCTAACTCTATCTGAATGAGTTAGCAATGCTATTGGAGAAGAATCAAGTGCAAAATGTGAGGTGTATAACCTTGCTTGGTGATCTACCCTACCCACTGCCACTATAGTATCACTATGCAACTCCCTGATAGCCACTAAATTTGGTGAAAACTCAACTCTCATGCCTCGACCAATGTGAGTAATTTGGTACACTGATAAGAGATTGGTGGAAAGAGAAGGAACACTTATAACATTATTGAATGTTCCTCCTTCCATTTTAACTAACCCTCTACCTGCAATGGAAATTGATGTGTCATCACCCAAACTAATTAAAGTCATGCTACAAGGCTCTAAAGATGAAAACTCAACTAGAGAAGAGCCCATGTGGTGAGAAGCACCCGAGTCAATGACCCATGAAGATATAGAAGCTATTGTAGCTACAAGGGCCTTGCCCTTTTCTTTCTCCTTACCCTTGCCTTTTGCCTTAGTAGAATCTTGGGTAGATGAATTCTACTTGATGGACTCAGGAACACCTATGTTGTGCTTTTTTAGAAGATGAGTTAGGTGATCTATTTGTTTCTTCATGCATTTGTGTTCATCATGCCCTGTCTTTTTATAATAGGCACACTTAACCTTCTCCTTCTTAGGTTTACTATTGGAGGAGGAAGACTCAATTTTGTTTCTGGCAAGATTGTTGTTTTCTTTCTTCTTCTCATGGTCCTTGTTCTTTTTCTTCTTCTCTTTTGTTGAAGTCTTATCCTTACCATTTCCAACTATCAAATCTTGGGGTTGAGTAGACTTCATTGTTCCCATTTGAATTAATTTATCTTTCTCCCTAGTCAAGTCGGCAATGAAGGAATCCAAAGAAGGCATTTTTCATTTAGTGCCAAGGGCACTTTTTGTGGCATGGAAGTGGAGACAAAGACTGAATAGCTTGGACCTAACTTAGCGAGAATAGAAAGGATGAGTTGATCATCTTTCTTCTCTATCCTAAATTATTTCAATTGAAATCTAAGGGCCTTAAACTTAGTGAAGAAGTCCTGTAGGGTGTCAAATTTACTAGGACTTAGACTTATGAGTTCATTTTCGAGCTCATGACCTCTCATCTCATCAAGCTTCCCAAATAAGGTTTCTAGGGTGTCCCATATGTCTTTGGGAGTATTGGAGGTTTCTAAATGGAAGATAAGTTCTAGAGACACAGACAAGCTCAGTAATCCATAGGTTTCATCACTACGGTTGTACCACTTGACCTTTTCAGCATCAATGATGAATTCTACTTCAGTACCCATGGTGATCCTATACAACCCTTTACTTCTAATAATTATTGACATTTTAACCTTTCATTTATGATAGTTGAAGGGTGTTGGGGGTTTAAGTTGAAAAGAATCTATTTTAAGTTGAATTTAGGTGAATTTGTGTTGATTACAAGTTATGAAATTATGTAGAAAAGAGAATAAAACTAAAGATTGCAAGTGCTAAAAAGCAATCACACCCCCCAAAAAATGTTGAGCCCCCCCCCAAATATGCAAGTTCACACTCAAAATACATTGGGCTCAGTCGAAAATGCATCTTAGAGCAATCAGTGAAAGACTTTAAGCAAACAAGATGTCGGACTCAGTGAAAAATGCGTCCCAGGAGACCCAAATTTTAGGCACTTTATAAACTAGTGTGTTTTTAACTAATAACAATCCTACACTATGGAGAAATGAAATACAAACACTTTTTCAAAAAATGGCACCCAAATTTGAGCTACCGTTTGCAAGATATTAAAGATTCAATTTCTTGTAAACTAATGTTTTTGAAAAAAATAGCACTAAAACATTAAAAACATGCCTATTTTGAGAGACAAAGTGGCCTTCCAACCACTCGTTGGACTCAGCATGGAGCGATAAATCTAAAGGAGGTATTTTTTTAGGTGGAATTGGCCGCCTTCCAACCCGGGCCTCACCCTTCATCTTCGATAATCGAATAAACAAGCTTTAAAAAAACTCAAATATTGCTCAATCAAAGAACCTCCCAAAAAAATATGATTTGGCACTTTATATTAGTGCGTTGGCAACTGCCACTAGAAAGAAATACTAAGTGGTCTTGATTTCAATGCATTACAAAACCCTCATGAAGAGCATATGCTAAAAATATAACTTTGGCATAATATCCAGAGAAATAAACAACACCACTACGATCTACTCAAAAAATCATGAACTTTCAAAACAAAAATCATCTCGATACGAGGTCTTATGTGAAATTTATGATCCTCTGAAGTTCCTAAAATGAGAACTGTGCAATGTTACGACTGAGAATCTACTATTTAAAAAAATAGCATCAAAATCAAAAAACGTCTGCACTAGTGCATAGATCATGAAAAAATAGCCAAAATCAAAAAACATTTTGTGGGAAAAGGAGTTCATATGAGCAAGAATGAGGCATTTGAAAACTGCCTTCAAAATTGCAAGTGTCAATGGAGAGGGGTCCTGTTGTAGCTTTCTGAGCGCATTTTTGCAAAGTATACAAAATATATGCAAAAAGTGAAAGATACCTAGATAGTTTTTCTGGGCTGTGAACAAAACCCAGAAGGCATTTTTCTTGATAATGTATAGAAGATGTAGATCTAGTGTAAAATAGATGCCTTTAGCCAAAAAAATGACCCCAACAACCAAAAAATGGCATGCAAAGGCAGAATCAGCTACCAAAATATTGCAAAGGCATGTGACAATCTGCAATTCTAATTAAAACACAAAATATGCAAGCCAATTGATAGAAACAAGATTATTGGATCTTGCAAAATCCTGCCTGCATGTATATGGAGAGACCAAACAAGCCATGGAAGGAACAAGACCACAGAGAACTGGCAATATCTCCCAAAAATTTTCAAATTTCACAAAAAAATGCCTTAACAAAGCTCTAGATTTCAATGAAAGCAATAGCAAAATAGACAACCAGTTACCAGGGTGGCTCTCATACCATATCGGAGGATTCACCAAGTTCTGAATAATGAAGATGCACGAGTCGTGGTTGCACGGGATGAAGCAAGTGAATACCATAAAATGTTAAAGTAAATGAAATCAAACAAAAGACAATTGCATAGATAATTTGGAGAAAAGCCAATATTCTATTAACATAAGATGGCCAAAGTGAAGAATACATATAGGAGAGCACGTAAGTAACTCCTCCACAAAAGGTGGTCAAAGCACCCCAAGAATAGACTATAACTCGTCCATGAAAGGTGGTGACAAGGTGCTAAGAATAAAGAAGTAACTCCCATACCTAGAATAGCTGGTCAAAGGAGTTACTTATGACATTCTTATGACACCTATGACACCTCTATGACACACATCTCCACATAAGCTAGCATATCCCATGAATGTAGGAAAACTCCATCTATGCACAAATATATAATTTCTTTAATTAAATAATAGAGAAAAATAAAAAACTACACTAACAGTTTCCATTAAAATAAATTAAATTAAAAACACACTAATAAATCATAACACCTCCATGCCTAGATCATAGGGGGAGCATGGTGAAGAAACACAAATGAAAAAATCACAACTAAAAATGGAAAGAACTTACAAAAATTCCTTACCAACTCTTTGAATACTCCAAAAGGTTCTTCAATTGGCTTTCTCAGATTGTGCTCAAGAAGTCTTCATTAATGGGGTTTGGCTATCTTGATCTTCTCTTATCAACATGGTTGGCTTGGCTTTGAGTTTGATATGGCTTGAAATGGCTTGGCTTGGATCAATTTTGGCATTATAACATTATAGCTTTGTTTCATGCCCTAAATCCTACATTATAACATTACTATGTTCAATCTCTCATAAATGAGAGGCAAATGATTCTATTTATAGTCTATTAAATCAACTTGGAATTTGTATAGACATAATATTTTCAAGATTTTATCAATTATTGACACTTTGTATCTTACAGTAACCCATCAAGTCTCAATCTCTCTGAGTGCACGCCTTAAGGGGTACACCAGGAAAGGAGTGGGAAGACCATTGGTACTTCATAAGATTATTGTCCCTTTTTTCACTTGCCATCTACACATTTTCTCCTAAAACCATATACCCTAACCTTATTCTTCTCAGTTGTACCCATTCCAATCATTTGTCACATCATTATCCTTTTATTCCTTGCCTCATCTCCCTTTTGATAGTTGGTTGTACTAGGTCAACTAGGTCAACCCTGTACAATCTTTAGCCTCTATTTATTATATAGGTTCGACTAGGTTAACCTTGTATTATTTTAGGGTATTTTTCACTTTGGGGCTCGTTAGCCCTTTGGCTGAAATAGCTCTGGACCTAGTGAATTATCTCCCAAAAACATAAAAGGTCGATTGGTGACCCCATATAATTGATATATTCAAAAGGATTTAGGGTAAGATCCACTTATATATACAAGTTAATTTCCAACCATTTGAGAATAGAGAAGCGAAGAATAATGAGTATGAATGAACATCTTCTTATTGACCATTCTATTTGAGGAATAAAGCTTAGGGTTCCATAAGTTTTTTGGAGATATAGATCTTGTCTTGTGGAGAAGTATTTTGGATGCATAGATAGTTTGTGCAACTTAAAGCTAATTTGTCTTTATTATCCTTACATACCACAATAATCTCTTACGAAGCACCTTGGCTAAAGGAGAAATTGAGGCTTAGTGGGTTCATCTTCAAAGGTAAGTATTCCTAACTTTATTTATCCTTTGTAAGAGTAGATAAATAATGAAGTTGTGCTTCTCCTCCATGTATTAGGATTTCATATACATTGGCTTGAGTATATGTCTTAGATGCATGTTTATTTTTTATTTTTTATTTTTAAACCCCCACTTTGTTCCACAAGCTTTGGTGAGCACTAGATTATATTTAATTTATTATTTCTTAGACATAAGTGAAACATTAAACCTAAGATTTTCTTAGGGTTATTACATGATTGTGTTAGATTGTAGGTTTTGGAACCCTTCCTAGCATGGTGTATTGTGATAAGTGATCCCCTAATTAGGTTTAGAGTATCCCCATCTTAGTCATGTTCCTGATTAACAAATGTATTCCCAATCGAAAGTGTAGGTATTTTCTATCTTCTCCGAGCTAGGATTGATTTATAGACATGATGCAGTTATGATTGCATACATTCTAGTGAACCTGGCATGAACAAACCCTTAGAGGATTTTTTCACTTATTTCATTAATATTATCATATATTTTCCATATCAAGTCAACTACATCAACCCATCTCTAACTTCTGTGTGTAAGATTTCAAATATAGGCTACTGGATTGCCTCGATCGATCTAGTACAATTTTGCAAATTTTCAGACATCTAGTCTAGGCTACTAGGTCGACCTAGTCAACCCTGTATATTTGAGGCACTCAATAATAGGCTTTTGTAAAGCTGGATCAACCCAATCAACCCTGTTAGCAAAATTTAAAAGCATTTCTCAAGGTTATTTGACAATAATCTTACTTATCTGCATCTCTGATCCACCAAGATTCCTTTTTATCCTTCTATCTCTTTATTTATAGTCTTTACTTTCACAATTTATAGTCTTAAAAACTACCCTTGTACAGTCAACTGGATCAACCCTGTCAACCTAGTTCTACATATTATGTGTTGTTTGGATAATTAGGTTGATTCTGCCGACCCTGTTCATTTTCAGACCTTGCTTCCATAGTATAGGATCGACCCTATCGACCCAGTTCTATATTTCATGCATACACTATTGATTTTATCAACACTATACCTTATTTCAAAGTTATAATTAACCTTTATATGTTAGTAATTATCTCTCACTTTCATTTTTGGTTGCTTGCATATTTAGAATAGATCACATAGTCTAATTAGGTGGTTTTTAATTTACTGTTTAGTTTCACTATTTTTTATTTTATTCACACATAACCAAATCACAAAATCTCAAACAAGTATTTAACATTTGACTACCCAAGGCCAACCTACTTAGATTTCATCACTAAGGGGGAAGCCAACTTGATGTTCTGGCCAAGTATAAAGCGTACTTAATGGTATATTCTTGCTAAGCACCCAACACCCTTATCATTACAATGTATGAAGACAAGGGGTAGGCCCCAATACCAAGCTTGTATCATTACCACTACAGATCCCTTTCATCCCAAACTACCTGAAACTATTCTTAGATTTATTTTTATTTTCTTACTTATATCCAACTTTCCAACACATTTAAAAACATATCCTAATGATCTTATAAATATTTGGGTTGATCATTTAGCTATTTATTTACTTTCCAAGTTGATTTCTTGCTCTTTGCTCAATTGTATTTTGTATTACAAAAACTTGCATTAGCCAGTGTTGGTGCAAGATTTTGTGTTGTGTGCCTCAATTGGATCACCTTCATTGATCCAATTGATTTTTCATTTCCCTTTAGTTCTTACTTCTCAAAATTACTTTCAAAAATTATCTTATTTTCATTCACAATCTATTTTAGACATTCTAATTTTACCTTGTACATTTTTTTAGCCTCTGTTTGCTATACTAGGTCAACCCAATCAACCCTATATTATTTTTAGGCCCTATTTTTTATGCTAGGTTGACCCAGTTGACCCTTTACTATTTTATACCTTCCCTATTTTCCAGTTTTGTCCCTATTTTTCCTTCTAGCCATCTGATATCCACTCCTTCTTGATATCATGAAGCCTCTTATCGAATTCTTTCTTGATAATCTCAACCCATTCTGAATGTACATGGGTTATTTTCTCCTACCTCGCCTGTCCACCATAGAAGACAAATCTTTATGGTACATCTCTTCTTCATATATTTCTAAATCTTCTCAATATCGATCTACCCCATACCATATAATAGATTTAGATTATCCTATTAGACAAATCTCAAACCATGATAATCATATAACTTATACCAATTTTACACCTTCTAAACCTAGAAGTCGTAAACTCATCAGCCCATCTATATCAAATGTTGGAACCTCACATTATGTTCCACCTATTACAACCAGTGTTCACAATCCTCTTGTTACACCCATAACAAGAGCACCTAGCATTATCACTTCCCAAATTAACATGGTTGAAACCACTCAAATTAATAATTTAGATGGTTCCCAATTATTCAAAAGCCTTGACGATAATACTATTTACACTCCTACCAAGAATGGTGGATTTACCAAGATTCCTTCTTCTTCTACCAAACTTACAATAAATAACACTAATATTGGGAATCCTCCGCCTACAAATAATCCTCCTCCCAAAAACACAAATAATGCCCCTCTTACAAACACCAATCCACCTATTGATACAACTCAACTTCTTGCACACTTAGTTCAAAAAATGAACATCATGCAAACAACTAATCAATCTCAAATGATGAACATGCAACAACATTTATTAAACATGACTAGTCAACCACCTCACGTCATCATGTCTCAACCAAATCAAAATTTTGTCCCTCCTCCTTTTAGAGATGCTAATGGGAATATCATCCCTCAACCTCCAATGAATAAAAAAATGCATCAACATCTTTAAAATGAACCTTTAGCCCCATTCATTACATCCATAGATATTGGAAACATTTCTCCAACTATCACATACAATGGGAATAATAACCCTACTATCTTTCTTAAGTCTTTTGGTAATCTCTATAAGGAATGGGTCCAAACTAACACCTTTGATACCACCATGCTCTTAGCCAAAACATTTGTTGGTGATGCACTTGACTATTACAACCAACTTCCTAGACATTCCATCTCACAACTTGAGGATTTATTCAAATTTCTAGTGAAGAAATTCCAACATGATGACCTTCCTAAAAATTACCTTAGCCATTTCATCAATGCTAAGAAACTTCTTAATGAATCTGATCATACTTTCATCAAATGATGAAAGTCTCTCACTCATGAAATGGACCATAACATGAATGATGAAATTCTTTTAAAACTATTTGTCACTACTCTTAAACCTCTTTCTCAATACACAGTTTGAATCTTTTCCCCTAAAACTTTAGACGAATCCTTAGACAAAGCAAAAAAGGCAATACTTTCTTATGACTCAATTTGAACCATCTCAAATAACTAATAAATCACCTTTCCAATCATTTTCTCATAAAATTGATTCATCCAAGCCTCCCCAACCTCAAAATAGAGCATCCAATTTAACCACTTTTTACCCAACCCACCCACCCTTGAGTCCAAAACAACTTAAGCAAAAATTGCCACCCTTTAAACCCCTGAGCTTTGATCTTCCTAACCTCCTCCAAAATGGTACAATACTGATAAATTTTGTTAGTGGCATGCTACTATAGGTCATTCTCATGAGTCTTGTCAGGATCTTCACTGATTTCTTTTTTCTTCCTTACTTGGTCCACCTTTCAATCTTGATACTTTCACAAAACAATGTTATCAAGACTATCTTCAAGCTTCTCAAATTCAATCTCAAGAACCACAATCACATCAAAATCAATTACCTAATGATTAATAACAATTATCCCATACCAATACCTCATTCACTATTTTTTTTCAACCCACAATTAATCCTTCTTCCTAAACTAATAAGGAAAGGATAGCTAACATGAAAAAATTTAAACATATCATTGCATCCATTGAACCTCAACCTCTTAGGTCCCATGAACCAAAAGACTACCTAGTCCAAATGCCTACTCCAAAACATATCATTCATAGTCCTCCTTTGCCTCTTTTTCCTCTTCATACCTCTCCTAAAAATCCTATGTTAGATTCAACATCCCTAAAATCTACCAAACCAACACATTTACCTATCTCTAAATGCACCTACCAACCCAATGCAAATCATTTTAATGGTTCAATGTTACCTCACTCCAGCTCACATATTGGGGCATCTTGTGATGCCCATCCACATGTCCCTTCAAAATTTGGGGCATCTTATGATGCCCATACCTACATCCACTTACCCATTGGTGCATCTTATGATGCCCACTTTTATCTGACAATGCATAATAACAGACAAATTTAGCTTCAAGAAGCCTTTTGAGACTTATAGACTTATATTTCACATGCTCATCTTTGATACAAACGTTAGCATAGATTTTATTTGTTATTTTTATCTCATGTTTCTTTGGTTTTGTGAACTTTATTTCCTTTAGTTTCACTTTATCAAGCATCATTTTTACCTTTGGATTCTTTGATTTTCTTACACATTACATTTGGCATTTGTTTTCATTATTTTCCCCATATATTTCTTTCATTTTTTTGTCTCTTTATATCATTCTTTGCCTTAGTATCTTTATGATTATTTTTTCCCTTATTTAGCATTCATCCTTATGGGTTTAAATTTTGTGAATTTGTAGTGTAAGACCATGGATAGGACTTGGCCCTCCTCACAAAATACCACCCTTTACTTCTTTTTCTTATTTATTTTGTAGATATTTTTTGGCACTCACATGGATTTCTCTTTTATAAGTTGCAATATAAGACCATGGATAGGACCTAGCCCTCCTTATAACATTACCATCTTATTATTCCTTTTCTAAAATGTGTTTTGATTTTGATTCTTTTTTATAGATGGAATTTTCACAACAATCTATGTTAGCATGGTTTCCTCCATTTCCCTCATTCTTATGATAAGGAATCACATTTTACTATCATTGTATCCCTTTTTACCCTTTGTCACATTTTTTCTAATTTGAAGTAAGTAAAATTATTCCATGTGTCACTCCTCTTGATTTCCCCTTTCTTTCACTCCATATTGGATAAAACAAGTTTGAATTCAAGATAACACTTTTATTTTACCTATATTTATGAGATTCTTAAACCCCATGCTCTTGGAAGTTTCTCTCTCTTAGCAACCAAATCCCAAGTATTCAAATGAAAGTCATCTTTAGCACTCATGTTTAGTTTTCCAAATCTGTATGAAGGAGGAATAGAAAAAACCATCAAGAAAGTTAAAAGCCAAATCATTTGAATCAAAATGCAATGATATCTAAAAGGCTACATGAAAATTTTAAAAGTCAAAATCACACTAAAAGATGTGATTTCAAGAACATATCCTATCTCTAATTGAAGCTCAAACTCCAAAGTTAGCCTCACACAGAGTCGAGGTCCATTGGGGTACGATAGGCTAGTAGATTAGAATGAGAGAATTTAAAAAAAATTATGGTGCTACCTACTTTCTCATGCAAGTACCCAATCTTTGCAGTAGACCGACGACTCTTTAAGGGGTCCTGAGGAACGAGGAACATGTTGTGGGAAGGTAGGTCCATTTTAATTTTTATGCATATAAAATTCATGGGATGATCTATATACTTCATTTGTTGACCTAAGATTTGTGTGGCTACGAGAAGTTCTTCAGAGTCTATAAGGTTGATAGTCCTCTTATTTTGACAAACCTGATTTGAGTGTCTTGACTTTGATAAAGAGTTCCTTTATCTTAGTTTTTCCTTCATTCTCCCCTCCACCGATTTCATTTCCCCCCTTGACAAGCAAATTTTTAATCCAAATATATTTTCCCTTTTCAATTATTCCTTATTTATTACCTCTTAAAAACATGCTACCGTTACTTTGTTTTAGTTTTATTTATCCTTAGATCAAAAAAACATGTTTGAGCAACTATTAATTACACCCTTACACCATTTATTTATCACACCATCTCATTGTCATACTAGTCATGTCATTAGGTAGTTGTGTTTTCTTACATTTCATCTTAAAACAAGAACTAAGTTTGAGTTTTCATCCTTTAGAGATTTTTTATTTTCATTTCTCCATCATGTTCTTATTTGATTTTTGTGGACATCACTTATCTTACATATGACATTTGGCATTCTTACACATTTCTCTTTATGTATGACTTCTTCATGTTTGTCTTACATGTTGACTTACATTTCATTTTCACTTATTTATACTTGATTCACCTTTGTTTGACATACTTATATTATATATTGACTTGCATTTCATTTTTTAGTCACTCATGTTTTTCCTCATGTTTTATTTGACATGCTTATCTTACATGGAGTTACTTTTCACTTGATTACATATCTTTGTTATATTTTTCTTGCATTGATATTTCATTTGTCATTTATGTTTTACATGCTTCCCAATGTGATTTAGTATGTTCTACATTCATTTTTTCCATTTATGTTTTACATGCTTTCCAACATGATTTGTTGTGTTCTACAATCATTTGTCATTCATTTGCTATCATTTTTCATTCTTTTGCGATCCTTTTGTAATTCATTTGCCTTTAATATTCTACCCTTGTCTTAACAATTCTCATTTTCCAATTTTTCCTAACAACCTCATATCTTTGCATGCCTATCTTCCAAAAACTTTCAAGTTTTGGCTATTTTTTGCACTAACTTCTATAGGTTCAACTAGTGTTATTTGCATTGGACATATTCACTTTTTATTGAAGTTTACTTATTTATCTACATAAATAAGGTGAGTAAATGTATGTGTTTTTCAATTCTATCCTTTCATTTATCTAATTTATTTCTTATTGTACTTTACTTAGTATCAGCATTATGTGTTATCATGTTTTATTTCTTGAAGCACCATCTTGTGTTACACTCACATGAAATGTGATGAGATTTGATTGGGGCATATGTATACACATAATATTTTTAAATTTTTATCAATTACTGATACTTTATATCTTATAAGAACCTATCGAGTCTCAATCTCTTTGAGTTCACACTTTAAGGGGTGCACCAGGAAAGGGGTGGGCAGACCATTGGTGTTTCGTAAGATTATTATCCATTTTTCCACTTGCTATCTACACACTTGTATCCTAAAACCATTTACCCTAAGCTTATTCTTCTTAGTTGTACCCATTTCAATCATTTATCACATCATTATCCTTTTATTCCTTACCTCATCTCCTTTTTGATAGTTGGTTATATTAGGTCAACTAGGTCGACCCTGTATAATTTTTTAGCTTCTGATTACTATACAGGATCGACTGGGTCAACCATATATTGTTTTGGGGTATTTTTCACTTTAGAGCTTTTTATCACTTTGGCCAACATAACTCAAGACCTAGTGAATTATATCCTAAAAACATACAAGGTTGATTGGGTTGATCTGGTACAACCAACATATTCAAAAAGATTTAGGGTAAGATCTGCCTATATATACAAGTTCATTTCCGACCATTTGAGAATAGAGAACTGAAGAATAATAAGTGTGAACAAACATCTACTTATTGACCATTCTACTCAAGGAATAAATCTTAGTGTTCCATACTTTCTTTGAAGATATGGATCTTGTCTTGTGGAGAAGTATTTTGGATGCGTAGATAGGTTGTGTAGCCTAGAGTTGATTTGAGTTTGTTATCCTTACATACCACAACAATATCTTGTGAAGCACCTTGGCCAAGGGAGAGAATGAGGCTCGGTGGGTTCATCTTCAAAGGTAAGTATTCCTAACTTTATTTCTCCATTGTAAGAGTAGATAAATAATGTAGTTATACTTATCCTCCATGCATTAAGATTACATATACATTGACATGAGTATATGTCTTTTCTACATGTTTAGTTTAGTTTGTTTTATTTTTAAACCCCACTTTTTGTCACAAGATTTGGTGAGAACTAGATTACATTTACTTTCTTGTTTATTATACATAAGTGAAACATTAAACCTAGGATGCTTTTAGGGTTATTGCATGATTATGTTAGACTGTAGGATTTGTAACCCTTCGTATCATAGTGTATTATGATAAGTGATCCCCTAATCAGGTCTAGCGGATTCCCATCTTGTTCATTCTCCCACATAACAATGTATTCCCAATCGGAAGTGTAGGTATGCTCTATCTTCTCTGATCCAAGATTAATTTATAGACATGATGCATTTCTAATTGCATACAGAATGAGTTAAATCCTCACCTAGGTTTGCTTTGTTAACCTCAGTAGGTTACAAGGTGTTCAAACATCATGATTAGCATATAATAGGCATGGTTTGAGATATTTCTAATTTTGGACAATGTATAAAAGGTAATGATTCATTCCTAAGATATTTTTTATTTTTGAATTTCCTTTTTGATAATTCATTTAATTGTTTAAGGATGAATTCAATTAGGATTTTATTACGATTTGCATGTTAATTAATCTTTTTTAGGCATTTGAACATTTTTAATCCTTTGATTAATTCAATGTGTGCATTTGTCTTATTTAACTGATTTTTCAGCCAAATTGATTTATTTGCATGTTATGAAGCCAATTTTGAGACATTAAGAAATTCTTAGGCTAGATATTCAATGGTTGGTAAAAATTGGTCTAAAGTCTAGTATAAAGCTATTGGTTGCCAATTTTAGGTGTCTATAGTTTACCCCTATTTGAGAAGGCATTGCAATTTGTAAGCACAGTAACATATTCTCAAAGAATAAAAAGATTTTGTGAGCTTATGACTTCAACAGCAATGGATGAACTGTAGGGTGCCCCCTCAAGGGAGCGATTGGAAAATAGGGTCAGCAAATAGTCCCTCAAAAGAAGTAAACATGAGGGCCAAACAAATGTAAATTATGGGGTGATAACACAATGATTTGCCCAAAGGTGGTCAAAATCATTGAGAATGCAAGTGGAACATTGTACAATTTTTTGCCCAAAGGTAGTTATAATCATGTACCCCAATAGTGGCAAACATGGTATGATAACACAATGATTTTCTCAAAGGCAATTATAATCATTGATAATATGGATCTACCCTAATAGGGCAAACAAACAAGATAAAAACATGTTCCTATTGGGCAAAAGAAAGTGAATGATTTGTTCAAAGTTAGTTATAATCATTAATCCTTAAATTGATGATAACACAATGATTTTCCCAAAGGCAGTTAGAATCATTGAGAATATAGGTGGGATGGTATATAATAGTTTTCCCAAAGGTGTTTATAAGCATTATACCTTGATTATGGCAAACATGATAGGAACTAATGATAATAAATATGATGATGATAAATTGATATAGAGGATAAAGATAAATTGGGCAACCTACTAGTAGGGAGATGCTCGCTCACAGTAACAAAGGTTGAAATTCTTTTATTGTTTAATTACTTTGTTTGGGATATAATTTGGATTGGATTGGGAATGTTGGTACTAGTTTCAAGGTGATATCAATGATATATTGATGGTGTAGATTTATTGAAGTTGATTTTGCTATAACATGTGATGGTAGGCATTATGATAGAACACCATGAGGACATGGCTAAAATATGCATAAGAATTGACTCGTGATCCAATACTAAATTTAAAACAATGCATCAATGATAAGAACCATGATTAAAATGTTGACATATGAATATGGATGGATTAAAGAGTAAATGCATAGGAAATCACCCAATGAATGCACATAGACTTGAATCAAGGAAACAATATTTAAAGCAAACAAACATACACACAAACAAATAAACAAACAATAATTAGTCCCAATTTTATTAAAAAAACACACAAAACAAACAACATGATGAACATTGCCCCTAAAAAATAAGGGAAAACTTGACAAACAAACATGATGGAGGACTAGAAAAAAAGGAAGGGGGTGGTCGAGCTATCTCCATATATAATAGGCAAGTGAATATTGCCCACATAGTTTCATGGATGATATATCCAACAAAAAAATTAGGCCAAATGTAGTTCTCCTAGGGAATGGGATAAAATAAAATGAACATCAAAAACTATGATGGTTTTTATAGAAGAACAGGAATGATCTTTCAAAATGGCAAGTGCATACAACAAGGCCAAATAGGATGGGGAAACTAAGTTGCAAGTGATTTCTTGTGACTTAGTGAGGGTTCGCAGAATCCTTAAGATAAAGAAGTGGTCAATTTTTATTATTTTTATAAATGGTTTTACAAATGTTTTTGGAATTTTTGAGGTATCTCAACTCGATCGAGAATGATGAGACACTAAATGGTCCAAGATCGTAAAACAATGAGAGCGTGGAAAACTTGAATGGATGCTCGCAAAGAGGAGAGAGCATGGAAAAAAGGGGGATTGACCTAACCTCAACATGATTTGAACATGTCCCACATAATCCCAAAATGGCCTCAAGTCACATTAGTTCCACCTTATAACAGACGAATCTAACTAGTGTAGCATTCAATTCAAACAAAATAGGCATAGTTTGCATATTGTCATAGTATGGCATAGGAAATGGTAAGTTGATATGTCAAGGCATAACAAACAAATGTTTACCTTAGTTTTCCCATAGGAGATTATAACTATGATACAATTTATTAGATCAATGATACTAATTTGCTCATAGGACGTTATAATTAATAGAAAGACTAGTGAGACACTGATTTACCCATGTAGATGGATATAATCAGGCTCACATAAACAAACATGATTAGGAATGAAATAATAAATAAAGGATGAAAATACCAAAACTTATGTCTTACTAATCCAAAATACTACCTTTATCTAGAATGGTTGAAACAATTGATGAAACTAATCTGATTCATCATGCTGAAAACATGAAATCAATGGATGAACCAAGGTCAAATGACTTAAGATAGTACTGATCAAAACATGTTAGGTTGATACAATGGAATGGTAGAATTCATAAGTGATAGGTAAAGTGATAAGTTGGTAGGATGATAGAATGTTAGAATGGTAAGAGGGTTATCCCCAAGTGGTAAGGTGATTGGCTGGGTATGCAACAATACTAAAAGGAATGGTAAATGAAAATGGCATGGTACATGTTTTTGGCTGATGATGGTTGTTGGTTTTTGATGTTATTCTCCTGGGTATGGAAAATGGCATATAATTTTGTTGTTCTTGTTGATGTGGAGATACACCTCCTAATTAACAATTAATAAAAATAGAATAATCAAGCATATAAATTGTTAACCCACACCTCATCTAAATATCTACTCTGTCAAGCACCCACTATAGATTTAGATGCAAATAATGTTATTGTGATCTTCATTAGTCATTGATGTTATTTCCTTCAAGCATCGAGACAAGGTATCTTTGTATCCTCTACAAAGGAAAGTTTGGCCATCAATGGTAAATAGGGATAAATATTGGATGATAGGTTTGATTAGGGAATGGAAAGATGGTTGATAATGGAATGTGTAATGGTTGGGAAACAAATGAAGATTAGGATGTTCAAACACACACAATGTTTTTGATTCTAGATTTGACATACCTTTGGATATGGCAGGGCCGACGACTTTTGAATATTCTCTAGATAGGACCACCATATTTTTATATTGTTTGGGCCTGAGAGTAGCTACCATCTGATTAGACTATAGATTGGAAGCTACATTGATTTAATCTTTGATAATGTTTTCATCAAGCAGTGATGAACTTTTTTGCTCAATTATTTGCACCTTGAAGAGGTTTCTACCAATGAATTTATCTTGATTGTCCCATAGCACCTATAAGAAGATTTCACTAAGGAATGTTGAATTTTAACTTTGATTACTTTCTATCACCTTCAAAAAGGTTTCACTAGAAGATGCTAAGTTTAAACTTTGATTGTCCCCTAATGCCTCCAAAAAGGTTTCACTAAGAGAGTGTTCCTCTTCTGCATGAATTTGGTCTTGGCCTCCTTGATGTTCTTTAAATGATATGTCTCTATGGATGCATTTTAACAAGGTGTAATTATATTAGTCCCAATCAACACTTGTGGGAGGTGGAATGTCAATAACATGGCTATGTTAGTTGGTGGCAATGGTATGTGGAACGGTAATGGAATGGGGAGAGGCTACACAATCTTCATAGAAGATACTAGGAGAACTTGTGTCGATGTTGAATTAATCATCCTTAAAAACCATGAAAGGATCATAAATGTATTCAAATTGATCTACAAGGCATATGTAACCAATGTTTTAACAGCCATGGACATATTCTAATTTTGACTCAATGGACTTTGAATTTGATGTTGAGACTAATGTTGATTCTTCTTCCAATATTGATTCTTCATATGTTGTGGATGTTGTTACAATGATGTTTTGTTGAATGTTTGGTTTTGGACAAGTAATGGCCTATGATGGCATAATGGGTTCCATAGAGACTAGTTTGTCAAAGTGAGACTCTTTCGTGATGGGAAATAGGTTAAGAGACAACTCCTCATATATAGGCTTGTCAAAGGGAGGCTCTTGAAAAATAGGCATATGGTCAATTGAGGTAATTATTTTTGTAAAGACAGTTATAATCATAAGAAGTGACTCAGTAAAGACTAGCTCATCAGAGTGAGACTCCTTGACAATAGGTATAGCATTAAGAGGTGATTCATCATAGGTTGACTTATCACAAATGGTTGGTTCAATAAAAACATCTTGAATTGGTTGGTTTTCTTGGTCTTGGTTTATGATTGGTTGTAAAATACAAGTTTTGAATATAGTTTGGTCCTTAAATGATTGGCTTGGTTGAGGTATTGATTGGCTTGATTGGGGTTTTTTATTGGCTTAGTTGGGGTTTTGATTGGCTTGGTTGGGGTTTTGATTAGCTTGGTTGGGATTTTTATTGGTTCAATTGGGATTTTTTAAAGTGGGGAATGGATGGAAATAATTCAAAAATGACTATTGATTGGATAATGAGAGGGTGTTATGGAGCTTGATTGCTCACATGAGAAATAGGATGAAGTCCTGAAATGATAATGATAGGTCATTGTCAAGATTGATTTATCACACAAGCCAAATGATGAGCTCCTAGAATGATAAACCTGAGAGGGCATTGTGGATCTTAGTTTCTCACAAAAGCTAAAATATTATGTCCTAGAATAACAAAAGGGCATTATGGAGCTTGATTTCTTGCACAAGCCCAAGGATGTGGTCCTGGTATAGAAATGGTATGACATTGTAGAGCTTGGTGGCTCGTACAAGCTAAAGGATGAGGTCTTGAAAGGATGAAGCTAGGGCATCACGGATCTTGATTGCCTATAGAAGCCAAAAAATGAGGTCCTAAAGTGGCAATGGTATTCCTTGGATGTTGTGGAGCTTGGTAGCACATACAGTCTGAAGGAGGGTTAATGGTATAAGTGAGGGAATGGTTGGTCATATAAGGGTGAGTATAATACCACAATCGGCCATCAAATGGTATCACTAAATTTGAAGCTTGGTGATCTTGGATTTATTCCTTGGATTGATAGTGGTAAGGAGGGTATTAATCCTCCTCTTAAATAACATCAACCCTGTCCCTGTAGGGGTTTTAGCTTAGATCGTAAATAGTTTCTTGACTTTTTTTCTCTTGATTGATTATTGTAAGGTGGATATGGATCCATCTCACAAACATCATCATCAAAGAGGTCTTCACCCAAGTCCTCCTCACAAACCATATCATCCCAATTGAATTTGATGTGACCATTCTATCATAGCTTGGATTGTACATGACTCCACCATAAGTGTATCTAGACATATCCACATAAATGAAGCAATATTTGTAACAAAAGGCTAGAGTTAGATAAACACTGAAAAACTATGTCTGAAAAGACAAAAGGTTTTAAACTAAGTCTAACTTGGTCTAGCGGAGTTGTATCTCCAAAAATATTATGCAAAGACTTGGTAAAAATAGTATAACATCAAATTTTAAATTTTAAATATTTCACACAAATAAGGTCAAGTAAAATGATCTAAAAATAAGATGTCAAACTCTAATGTCCAAACGTGTTCCAAATAGGTCTAAACTAGGAAAGAGAAATGAGTCACTAGGTCTTTTGTCCAAATACGGAGTCAATATCTAGGCTCAAATAAGTTGTGTTAGGACTTTTGACCAAATGCGACAATTGAAACAATTTGGCATATACAAGGCACTTGATTCTAGATATAAATATGATCAGATTGGTATAAAATGCAAAACAAATGGCACTTCGAAGAGAGACTGAATCTATCAAACAAAGACATAAGCAAAAAAGTTTCCAAATTTGAGTGATGAATTAACCTAAGTTATGCAACCCAGAAGAGAAAGATTTATGTATCAACCCCTATATGTGGAGGCATGAATATAAATCAATCAATATTTGAATTTTAACTTAGAAAAGTTAAAATGATTGTGTTAAACAAAGATCCAACAAGGCTCAAATGATTAGTTGCAAAAAATGATAATTGGGACACAAGACAAGACAAGTCTTTTGAAATAGTTTAGGCAGTGTAATAGTATTATTGCTCCCAAAAATGTGACAATGTTATGTTTCAAAGACTTCTAAGGAATAAGACTTTAAATGATTTGGGCAGTGTAACATTACCCATCTCAATCAAGTACCACACTCAACATTTTGACACAAATATTTTCTAAGTTAAATCAAGGTGTCAAATGGATGGAAAAATACCTCTTCAAACAATGGAGTAATGTTGGACACAAGACTTGTTCATGAATTGGTATAAACAACAAGTTTTAGATCTAACACACTAAGCAATAAAGAATAAATGACCAAAATATAACTAAGTATAATAGTTATAGATTCTTTCAAGGTGTGGCAAAGTGGAGTTGACTAAAACTTACAAGTTATGACCGTCTAGGTTAATCCTAACTTTGGCTAACATAAGAGAAGCATCACGTCAATTGAGTTCATACCGATCAAATTATCATTCAAGGGTATATTCATATACATGATGATACTATCACTAGACTTCTTAGTGGTATCCTCTAGTTGACCAACCCTAACTTGAGCCTTTGTTTCTAAAGGAGAGGTTAGCTGCTCAACCCCCTGGCTTTAGGAAAATGCATTTTTGTCTTTATACACCCCATCATGGAATGTGGTTGAAACACTGCAAGAAGATGAAGCCTTGAGTCAATGCTTTCCTATAGAACTTGCGAGAGGTAATGACATCCCTTTCACAAGCCAAGATGCATAAAAATAAAATTCAAGTAAAAAGACTTTAGGGTCACTTTTAGATTACCCAATACCAACAGGTTTTGGGGAGAGCCTAGGAAAGTTTCTTTCTACACCTTGGACTATGGAACTATATGCAATGGAAAGGCACTTTTGATCACTTGATCTCCCTATACAGGATGAGAGAGAGCATACATGCACTATCTTTTTTGCGAAACAAATAATCAACAAACAAGTTTGCAAACAATTTCGAGTGAAGTTTGATTTTTAAGCACCAAATTGAATGTGACATTATTCTTTATTAGGCCCTTTGGCTTAAGTGTGAAAGATTTAAATAATTGCACAAAACCAAATGAAGCAAAGCACTTGTGTTTGTTTTAAGCCCAAAGTCCAAAGTGTTCAAGATTTGACCAAAATTTCATTTTAAAACACCAACTTGAAATGTTCAAGATTTAAACATTTGTTTTAAACACTAAAAATGAAATGTTTCTAAGACTTAAACACCAATGTCTAAATGTGTAAGATTAAACATGTTCATTTTAAGACCCAAATTGAAATTTTTGATTTGACTAGGTTCTTTTTTAAGTCCAAAATGAAATGTTTGATTAGTCTAAGCATGCAAATTTTGTGTTCAAATCGATCCTTCAACCTAAAATTTTCAAATAGTAACCCCATGTCTTGAAGCACTTTTATTTTTGAGTAAATAATCTTTGAATTTTAGCTCTCAAGGTTTGATTTTAGAATACACAATGACCATGGCGGGTCAGAACTGAAAAATGCCGGTTCAAGGCAACCATTGTCAGTCAGTCTATGAGAGAACTGTTGCTAGTCATGAGAATTGATGTTGGTCGATTAAGACCATCGTAGATCACCTGTGAACCCAAAGGAAAAATGACAAAAAATAAACACGTTAGGTTAGGTAATGGTTAGCATAAATATCAAGAAAACTTGTAAAGCAAAGTTTAGTTAATGGATTTAACTGCTCTTGAAACTTAGAAATCAAGGATATGCTTGATAAAAAGAATCAAAATGAAAGCTTTAAACCTATTTTTACCCTATAACCTGACCATTGCTAGTTTACACAAAATCGAGATCAGCTAAGCAGAATCATAATCAATTTAGACCAAATTATATGAATCCATTAAATAGATAATTTAATTGTTAGAAAGGAATTAAGACATTTAAAGATCTTTTAGATAAGAATGCATAAGAAATTCTAGCAACATGTGAGTTTCTCTATAAAATTCCATGTTCATTGTTAGATGATTAGTCACAAATCTACCAAGGAGGTTAAAGAAGAATTTAACAAGTTAGTGAAGGATGAACTCTGTGGCTATGTCAATTTTAATGTTGAAGTCTTAGGAAGTTACTTAAATTAAAAAGTTTGTTTGATGAAATCAAAAAAATGATATTAAAAGTTCCAAATAAAAGTTCCACTTAAATATAAGTGGGGTCATCATATAGGTTTCCTTATTTTATTTTAAATCTCGTATTTGTAAGATTTCAAAAGTGAATTTAATATGACTTTGTTTTAAGTGAAAGTAGTTATTTTAACTACTTTGAATCTTCTAAGTTTATAAATAGTGTTTTCATGGAATACATGATTTTTGTCACTCAACACAATTCAGGTAGAATATATTTTTGAAATGAGGCTTTGTATTTGATTTTGAAGAGAAATAAAAGAACCAAACCTCATATTTGTGTTATGATATTTCATATTCATGTCATTATTATTCTCATTAATCAATAGTACATATCTTTTCCTTCAAATATTTTAAAAATAATTATGTTAAAATATTAATTGTTAATGATTATTTTGATTTCTATCTTTCCAATAATTCAATAATGTATATGATTCCCTTACATGTTTGTGTGTGTCTATATATATATAAGCTTTTGTTTAATTATTTTTTAATTTTAATAAATGGAACTTCCTTTTATGATAGAGGAGGGACGTTGTACCTTTCATTGTTGTAAAATTTAATATTTGGTCTTATGATAAAAGAATTTTTATAATTAATTGACATGACATTTTTTCATTCTCTTACGAAAATAATATATGTATTAGATATTGGAGAACACATAGATAGAGCTATTTTTTTAGATGAATGTTACATGAAAATAAATTTGTCATATTTATGAATATTATATTTATTATGCAATGTAACTTTTTAAGTATGATTTTAAGAAGGGAGATATATATACATATACATACATAATTTTAAAATTACAACTTGCATTATATTAAGTTAGATTTTATTTTTTTAAGTTTGTTATTATACATATTTTTGGATTCTTACCTTTGTATGCTTCTAAAAAGAATGTATATGATTTTTGCATATTCTTGCTTTTATCATGCATGCTTTTCAAATATCTCTATTTGTCATGATTTTTTTCTTGATCTTTCAAGAAGGGAGAGAAATAGATTGTATACTAAAATTCCATCACACCAAATGTAAATAAAAGTGAAGTAGGTATATTAGAAGTTTGAACATTCCTTAACGATAATATATTTTAACCTTTACAATTCATGGTTATAGATGATATTTTGCATATTACCCATAATAGAGGGAGCGTGTGGGCCTAGACTAAGGTTGGAAATCCAGTCCACGACCTTGTTGCTTTCATAATAGACATGAGTTATCTCAAATTCTTTGAAACTTTTGATGAGTTGCTTACCTTCCTTTGCTAGACTTTGAATTAAATAATATTGATTTTTTTTTAAGTGAATGCATTGATTATGACAAGCAAATCACATTCTATAATTAACTTGTTGATGTCATTTTCAAGGGCAAGAATGAGACCCAGGATTAGACCTTTAACTTTTGAAATGTTTTTGAATTTAAATCCCATGTGGAGTGTTTTGAAGGCCATCACTTCACCTTTGAGATCTCTAATGAGATATCTAACCCTTGATTATCTAATATTGTGCTTTGAGGCACCATCAAAATTTAGCTTTTGCCATACCTGAGCGAGGGGAATCCACTTAGTGTTGAGTCTCTTAATATTTTTAGTTTTATTATTAGTGAGCCATAATCTATCAAAAATTTTGTAAGAGTGAGCCAATTATAGAGGATGTTAAGTTCACATAGATTAGCCTCTCTCTCTTTTTAATTTCTAGTAATTGATAGAACATTTAGCATATAGATATTGATTTCCTTCCACAATTGATTGTGTTTCTTGTGAGTCTAATGTTCTTCCAAAAATATGGGATTTATTTCAAGCCATATTTTCCAAGTGATGAAGCTTGGAGCCATGTCCCATATGCTTTTGAGAAGATTCATGTTCACATTGCACTTTCAGGATTGAAGATGTGTAGAGAGGGAGTAGTTTAGATCCCAACTAGAGTTAAATATGTTAAGAAACCTATTCCAAAACTTAGAAGCATAATTTCTATGCAAAAGGAGATAATCAAAATCTTTGATGTTGTTGAAGAATATGATGCATCTTCAGGGACCCAAAAAGCCTTTATTTTTTAGGTAATCTCTCATTAGGATTTTCCCATGAATAGCAAGTGTAGATACTTAAAATTGGACACTCCATGTTGATTTTAACTATCATCACCTTATCTACCAATCACGTTAACACAACCCTAATTCTACCATAGCATCATCCCTAATCTCATCATTGACTAACATTTTTATCCTAAATACCATTTATCCCCTCAATCAATTAATCAATTCCATCTTGGCCTTGATAATCCCACATAATTCTTCCCACATCATGTTAATTAATTAACCTATGTTAATTATCTAACCTATATCTAATTAAAAAAATAATGAAATGCTAAACCTCATAATTTCTAAAATCAAATAAATCTAAATATTATCTCATCCACCTCAAATCCCACTTAATCCTCCATGACCCTAAAGTGTTCACCAACTTATATTAAGTAATTTAATAATCCTTTAAAGTCTCTACCAACCTCTATTATCCAATTTAATAATCCTTCATATCTTCCAAAGTCTCCACCAACCTCCACTAATCTAATTTAATAATCCACCTCAAATCTCACTAATTCATCCCAAAAAATGTATAAATTGATTGTTCTTCCTCACAATCCAGATCATCCCTCGTCATAATTATATGTTTTAAACTTGAGATCAATCTATCATATCATTCAATAGGTACACATTGTAACTATTCTTGCACATTATTTTCGATCAGCTACATCACAAGCACTTCTACTCTAACAAAGAGGTGAAGGTAAATTAATGTTTTATTTATGTTTTGTTACTCTTTATCACTTGATCTAAGGTGTAGTTAGATTTAGAGTAGAGCATTAGCATTATTTTTTGATTCTCTTGTTTAGACTATTTATATTCCTTGCAAACATCTACCACACCTAGTGGGACACTTGCTCCCAAACAATTTTCCTAGTTACACATTTTCTTTCATTTTTGAATGTGTGTTTCATTTGTTTTTCTTCATTTTGTTCTTTTTTTTTTCCCCCTAACTTACAGGATTCACTTTTCAAAGGCTCAATTAAACACTTCTAACAATTTTTCTTCAGCACCAAAGGCCAAAGTCATAAAAACCACAATTGCTTAATTAAAAAATATGACTAATAAAAGGGTTATTTTTTATTGATTTACAATCTAAATTTTTTATATATTTTTTGGTTTCATTCATCTTTTGATTTTATTAAAAAACCTATTTTTGTTAAAAAAAATTATTTCACATATTTCCTATAAATTGTAGTTTACTCATATGATTAAATTTAGCATATGTTGCAAATGTCTTAGTTTTAAAACTAAGTTTTGTATTTCATTTGTTTTATGATTTTTTCAAAAACCTTCTTGATATTTCAAAAATAATTAATGGATATATTATAATTTTAGAGTATTTACTCTATGGTATTTCTGAATAAGGGAGTTTTATTGCTACTAATTATCTTAGAATGTTGTAGATTTTCACTTGTCCAAGTGTTATATCAAAATTATTAATATATTTTTTGCAGCACGATTTGGTCTAAGGCTTAAATTAAAAAAATACTTTTTACTAATGTTTTTTTAATTAAGTTTTGTTTCATTTACATTAGTATTTATTTGTATTTTATGTATATCACTAGGGGTTTTTGTGTATGTTCCTCCTGCACCTCAAGATGATTTTGAGAATCAAAAACAACCCTAGCAAATTTTTGGTCAAACATTTATATCAAAACTACTAATTTATTTTTGCATCACCATTTTGTTCAAGGCTTGAATTAAAAACACTTTTTCTAACGTCTTTATACTAATCAATATTATTTACTTGTATTTAAACATATTTGAATCTTGCTTGTATAATTAAGTTATGAATGCTCTTCTCTCCCACTGAAAGGCAATCTTGAGAATAAAAAACTACGTAGTTTATTTGTTTGTTTTTTGTGTCACCTAAATCTATTATCTATGTATGCTCTTTCTTTGCATTGCAAAGTGATCTTGGAAAATAAAAACAAATAGGCTTATTTTATTTATTTTTATAGGAGCTCTATTGACTGTGGATTTTATCACCATGTAATAGGATAAGCCTTGTATACTGATGAAATTTATAAATTAGACGATCAATCATATTCATTTCCTAAGCTTAGTGAACCCCCAAGTGATGTGAGGTGGATTTGACCACCAATATCCAAGGTATAGATAACCTCATTAAGGCTATATTTACTAGACTTGGTATCTCTCTCGTGATGGCAACCAATGGAGTGTATTAATATTGGGATTTGACCCTTTAAAATTTTCCATTGTAAATCTCTCTCTTCCATGGAATCAGGGCTCAATGTACCAAAATGTATATAGAGGAATCCCTTATATAAACCTATAAATCTTTGTTTACACCAATATGAAGCCTTTTTATCTATCTGATTTATGGTGCATCAATAAGTGGTTAAACCTTAAAAATTAATTTCAATTGACTCTCAAAACTGGGATTAGTGAACTTTAGGTATGGTTCTACCTCTAAATTTATTGCTCTAAAATATTGGGCCGACACTATGTAATGGATGATCAAGTATAAATGAGAGACTATAAACCATTGAAACCCTTACCTAGATCACCCTTTATTCTTGTTTTTTATGTGCACTATCTTCATAGTTATTATATTTGTTTGATTTATCTTGTATACATAGTCATCATTCTAAAAACAAACTAGTCAAAAAATTCAAAAAATAAAATGATTACATCCAAATCCAAATTTAATCTAAGTCATATGAATCAAATCAACTAGGTTTAATTAAAGTCAAGCAATCCACATCCAAATATAAATCAAACCAATCCAACTATTTTAGGGTCAAATCCAATCTAATTTAACATCATATAAGCACATCCAACCAATCTTATTGATTTAGTTTGAGCAAAGTCCTACTTCTCAAAGTCAAATCCAAATCTAGTTTTTCAAACCAAATCTGAATTATTTCTAAGTTACATCCAAATCAAAAATCAAATACAATCAAAATATCCAACTGATCAAGTTTGACATCAATTGATTCAACCAATCAAATCAATTCCAACATCCATGGTGCCTTTCACTAGGAGTCAAGCTAGATATAACCCATCTGATGATATGAAATTTGGTAACAATCCATTCCCTTACTAATCAAAAGCAAGATGGTTATACTGATAATAACGTTGACCATAGTGAGTATGAAAATGAAATTTGTAATGATTTTCTTAGAAATATTCAAGGAATAACTCACCTTGAACATCTCTATGAAGATAAAGATGACATTATTTTATGATTATTATAGTTAGGTGTTTGATTGCCTCCTAGATACACCTTAAAATATTAAACACGTCTCATTCACATGTAAGAATATAGTGTCTAATATTAAGATAGATCCACCTTTAGATGTCATGCAGATCAAGAACAAGATAATACTAAAAAACCCCATCCTATTCCTAAGTTTGTTATCAAACGGAAATCATCTCAAGTAGAGTAACACCATCAAGACACAAATCATGTTGTGATTGAAAAAAATTAACAAGTCAGCCAAATACTTGTTACCTTGGATTCCAAAATCAACTTAACCCAATCAAACAATTGGGAACAGTCTAACTAACAACAATAAATTACTACAAATCCAAGCTGTGGAAAGCTGCAACCCAATAACCAAAGTCTTAGGAAGCCTAAATACAGTAACTAGGTCTATGTTCCCCTAAAATCCAACCTCAATCAGCATTCATCCATAAATCATCCTACATCAACACAACCTCAAGGTATTCCATGTGTTTAGGAGTGGTAATAAATGAAATACACTCTTTGAGGACTGTAAGCAAGAGGCCAAAGTAATAAATATATGTTTGAATAGCTCTTCCCATATCCATTTGATAAGAGCATCTTGAAGATCCCTTTTCTTGCTCAAATTAAGGCACCTAAATTTGAAAAATATAAAAAGAAAGGGGACCCACAGGAACACATTAAATAATTCTTCATGGCATGTTAGGAAGATGTTTATAATTACATATTTTTATTTAGACTATTACCTAGAATCTTGGGTGGCCAAACCCTTGAATGGTTCATGCATTTACCTAAGGGATTAATCACTAGCTTAGCTGATTTTATCCAAATGATTTGTGCGATATTTTTCATATAATGTGGAACATTGAACTAATCATGATGGATCTTTGTAACCCAAAGCACGACATTAGGAAAGTTTCTCATCCTTTTTGTAATGATGGAAAGGATTAGCTAGTAGATTTCCTTATTCCATTCTTGAGAAATAGTTAGTGAGCATCTTTATTGTAAATCTAAATCAAGAAATGGATGTTTATGTACAACTACACTATGCAAACACATTTGATGAAATCATACAAAAGGGTATGCAAATAGAGAAATTTCATGTTGCAAAGGGTTCAATAAAACTATTTTCTAAGGATCCTCCTACCCAAAATCAAACACAAGCTGATAAACCTAGTTTTTTATCAAGAACAATAACATTGTGGGAGATGGAGTGATAGAATTCAAACATGTCCAAAATGTTAAACATACTCCAACTATTACTCTTCAGTGGATTTTGCCTAAACAAGAATACCAGCTTAGGAATTTCACACCTCTTAGGGAACCATTAGAGGTGATTTTCCAAAATCTTATTGTAACGAACATGATAGTATTCCCAAATACCAAGCCATTGGATGAAAATGTGCATAATCCAACCTAGTATAAGGAAAATGAATATTGTGATTATCATAAATTCAAAGCTCACTCCACTAATATATGTATGAAACTCAAAAACTATGTCCACTATTTAATTGATCATGGCATAAAATAAATAGAGGATAATACATCTACATCCAAAAACTAAAATTTAGGGATATAACAAGATCCCTTTACAAAACATGATCAACCCCGATATCAAACAAATCAAGGTCAAAACCAAATAAACAAAATCTAATCTAAACAATCTATCCATCCATTTTATGTTATTGTTATTCATGTCCAACACATGGACAATCACATATTAGTTATCAAAATCAAATCCCAAGATTGTGAAATCACTACTAGGTGTGTAAAAATCATCATCCTAAGGTATCTGCTCACTTATAAAGGTAAGTACATTATCACATAATAGATTAAGAAGACATCGAACCAAATATCCATTTTGGATCCTCAAAATATCCACTACTTACAAATATATCTTGTATAAAGCGTTATGAGAGTCAAGAGTCCTAAATGGCATCGACCCATCCAGGTTTTAATAACTTGTAGGACACTTGTCCTTGAGTCACCAAGTCACATATGACTAAAATGACATGTCCCCTGTAGGTCCATTCCATAAGTTAGCCTCATATATTAAGGTTATTATTTCAAATCATAAATTAAAGTGGTTATTTATATACAATGGGTCTAGTTTGAACATATATATGTTAACCTCGATTAAACATCTAGGTTATACAACAATAGCATTATAGCCAAATATCATCACCATAAAGGCTTGTGACAATGCAAAACATCAATCAACTGGGACATACATCTTCCAATCATGGTGGGTCATGTCACACACTAGCCCTTATTATATGTCATAGGTATTGACCTTCCATACAACATCCTCCTTGGTTGACCTTAGATTCATGTCATGCATGTAACACATTGTTCCATCCACACTTCATCAATGCCTTAACTTCACACATTTTGGTATGGAAGTTACTATCTCTGGTGATTCCCAACCATTTCAATATTGTAAATTATTGGAAGGATAATACAAAAAATCAAATTACATACCTATTATAGAAAATGACTATGAATTGATAATAACAAAATCCCCAAAGCCTCAAAATTATGTCCACTCAAATGATCTACTATCCACATCCCAAAGTTCACCTTCCACATCTAAAATCCAAATTTCCACATCCAAATCCACTTCTTCTAAGTCCAAATTCAAAATCATTGAAAAAGGGATGAGAGAGTATGAAATCTAAGATGCCTTCCATGTAGTCAAACTACATATGTCTCATAAAAACCATGGTAGGCCCCACTATAAAAAGTAAGAACAAATATCTCGTCAGTATAGTAAATCCAATTTTATTAAAGGAAGAATTATTTTTGAAGAAAATATCAAGAGATCAAACGAATCATGGCTATACAATTATGAACTAGAAACTTGTTTTCAAAATAAGTATTATCCCATGTCTAAGGCAATCATGTGGAAAATTATGAACTATAAAGGCAAAGGTCTTGGTCTTTGTGAATAAGGCATTGTGGAACCCCTTATTTCTCAATAAAATTAGTACCATGTGTAGTCATATAAACTATGCAATTGGATGACTTAGGCATGGCTAATAACACCTAATCCATAGGTCCTCTTTCTTGCTCACATAACCCTTCTTGATTACTCTTTCACTGATTCCCAGTCATCTGTAGCTTTTTGGACTTAGCTCTTTCAGACCCAGGTAGCCCTTTCAAGCCCAAATATATCCCCCCAAGTCTTAAACCCTTAGAAAAATAGTTCCCAACTTGGATAGGAGAGTTGAAACCTAAGGTGTCTTGATTTTGGTGCTATTGTCTAAGTTTAATATTGCTCCAAATGGTTAGATTTTTTTAGATCCTTATCCTTTTCCTTGTCATCCTAACATGAATTCATTTAACCCATGATAATTAATTACCCTATAAAATTCCATTTAGAAGGGTTGGCACTCATTTATAAGAAAGAATCAAGAATACAAGAAAGTACACTCAAGCACTCTTCCCTAATCTTTGAATACAGCCTTCCAATATCATTTCAAGCCTATTCAAGCACTCATACCAGTCCCTGGTCATCCAAAGTACATCTAGTTGCATACATCACACATTATTGCAACCAAACACTTCAATGGGAGAACTACATTAGCTTGATCCCTCTTCGGAGTATTGGTATGTAGGTAGCATGCCCACACATGGGGTGTGAAGTGTGTCTAGTGTATCCTTTACACACTAACCCCTTCTCTTATTTCCCTAAGTTTAAATTCTAATCAAGCACTAAGAGCTCTTAAGGGTTTCAAATATTGAATCAGACACATAATGAGCTTCCCATGCTTTTAGGCCTCAAAATTTCACAGACAGGGTAACACAAACCTATCAAACAGAACCCAAAAAGCTTTCAACCTCAAGACAATAGTGCCAAAATAGGACTATAGCACCTATTCTAGTCTATTTTACAATCTTACTCCCCTAGTATCAGACTCTATCTTAGTCCAGATCAGCTGAAATAAGCTAAGTTCTAATTTCTCTCACATATTTTTTATATTTAGAAAAAGGCAAAATATTATCTATTTACACAAATAAGTAGGTTAATTAAAGCATATATATTTACTGGTTTACATTGCTTAGACCCTTTATTTACTTAGGAATTAAACACCTAATTTCCTAAAAAGAATAAAACACTTGGTGAACCTGACTTACTTTGAATTTTTACACAAAAACCCTAGAAACCCTAGGGATAATTATTTTTTATTTTTTTCCATAATTTCTTGATTTTCCCTAAATTTAAAAATTATAAATCTATCAATTCATTTCAAAAATATCACATGTTTTGTTTAAACCCTAGCTTTCACATACTATGTCCTTTTTGCATACAAACACATTCAACACACTAGGAAAAATATATTGCTAATTTTAGAAATATTTTCTGATTTTTCCTAAATTTTTCAAGCAAAATTCTACAAATTCTATATAAAATTTTCAAATTATTGCACTAATTTTGAAAAAAAATCATTTAAAACCCTAGTTGCATAAAATACATTCTTAGTTATTTTTCAATACTTTTTGCATCATTTTTTGAAAATTTAGTTGCATATCAAACGCAGAAAATCAATTCAAAAATCAAACAGTCAGTATTTTTCACTAGTATTTCTAAAAAATCCTTAGTTGCATATACTATCTCCTCCTTTGCTTTTCGAGGTATCACCTTACATTCTTACAAAAATTGCAAAAAGGATGCTCATATATTTACAAATTGTTCTTAAATTTCTTGAAAATAATAAAGATTCCATAATCGGTCCTATCATGTACATGAATGATGAATTTTATCATATGCTAGTACAAATTTTTATTATTCACATTTCATGTTTAATTTTCATACTAAGGGATGATATTACAACATGTATTGCTCAAATTACACAAGATTTCCATATGCCTTTTGCATATTCTCTATCTCTCCTATGGAATAATCTTCAAGTTTATTATGCTCAACATATTAGCAATATTATATTACAACTCAAATCTCTTAATGCATTTAGACATAAAATTAGGCTCTCTATCCTTTACTCTCTATTTGTCATATGGAAAAGTCTCTAGATTCATTATGCTAAACAAATAAAAAATGTTATGTTGCATATCAAATATTTCTATGCATTCATGTAAAATGTCACATTCTGTATCTCTTACTTACTATCTTGCCTGAGGCATACTCTTTATAAATATATCTTTGCACAAATAATCACCCAAATTACATGCATTTCACTTCACATTCATGATTTTTGCCTCAATGCATATAACTCATTAGATATTTTTTAGTATCTTTCTATCATTACTAGACACCAATAAACACTAGCAGTTATATCCATCCTTCCCTCCTTTGAACTTGGTACATCTAGCTCTTATCTCGCACCTACTACTAGCTTTATGCCTATAGTAGATCATGTGGTCCGTGATATAACCCAAGTTTATGAAGATAGGCAAGTTGATTATACCCAAGGCCATAGCTTTACCACTCAGGCTAGCTCCCCTTCAGATATAGTCTATATTCTTGAGCTCCTTCAATGATCAAATGTTTACAAATATGTATTATATGCAGCCCTTCATAATACTCAAATCCCTATTTCCATTGAACTAGCATATGTTGCATCCATCCTCAACACAATGCAATGGACTGAAAATCATATCTCCTTTGAAAAAGAGGATTTACCCCTGTAACACATCATTGAACAACATCTACCTTTGTATATTCAATTACGAATTTATGATGTTGGGGTCAAAAGAGTACTAGTGGATAACGGTTCAGGCCTTAACATTTACAACATCTCATTTATTAAACATCTTAATAGACAACCTCATGATCTAGACCATTTTGATATGAACACCAGAGGTTTTGACAACATTCCATGAAAAGTAATGGGTCAAATAACACTCAATCTTACCCTAGAGCCTAAGACACTACCAACCACCTACCAAGTCATGCCAATTGACTTTAATTATAATTTATTACTTGGTTGACCCTAGATTCATGATATGCATGTAATTCCTTCTACACTACATGCTTTTCTAAAATTAGTCACAAAGGTTACATATATACATGCCCAATAGACCATGAACCTTTTAAATATTGTCAAGCAATTGAATTCCCATAGAATTATATTTTGCACTTTAATCTAGGTAACATACCTACACAACTTGTCACTCCCAATGCATCCTTGGACCATACACAAAATTAGAAAATTCCAATTTTTTTTGTAACACTAGCACCAGATCACCAATTCACTTCACCCTTTGCACTCAAATATCTTAATAAGATGGGTTATCAGAGCAAAGGACTTGGCAAGCATGAACAAGGAATAGTCAATCCTATCAAGGTATCCACACAACATAAGTTACAAAGGCTAAGATACCAGTTCCTCCTTAACCATAAAAAATCATCTCCACCCTTTAACGACACAAAATTTTTTCCACCAATTACATGCATCGATAATACAGTCAATCATACTTCTACATTATCATTGATTTATCCTGATCTTATTGACAACACAACTTCACCCAACATTTTTTCATTAGATGAATTCTTTAACGATGAATCCCTCTTAAAATTTCTTGGTGCATATGAGGACCTCCCTTCTTATTATAATAAGAATAGATTTTTGAACCACACAAATGCCCATGCATACTTCAGAGAAAGTATCAACTCTTCCCTTGATATAATAGTTGACTCAAATGATATTATCCCTAAAACTCCATACACCCTCGATCGTTCCACATTACTTAATGAACAAACAGTCAATTTCAATTTCAAAACCAATAAGGTTCCCTACACTATCTTATTAGTTGCTACCCTAAAAAAAGAGGAGGATGTTGATATTCGTCAAGATTTAACAAATTTTCCAGAACTCTTTGCTTGGTCATATTTGAATATGTCAGAAATTAATACATCTATAGCAATCCATCATATTCCTTTATATCTTTATGCTAAAACAATTAAACAAAAAAATTGCAAAATGCATCCTAAGGTGGATCTTCTAGTCAAAGATGAAATCCAATGCCTCATGGATATTCTAGTCAAAGATGAAATCCAATGCCTCTTAGATGTTGGTTTCATTCGCCTAGTAGCACATCCTGAATGGATTTCCAATATAGTTCCCATAGTCAAACCTAACAGACAAATTC
The DNA here is from genome assembly GCA_037957365.1 of Torreya grandis. NCBI lineage: Eukaryota > Viridiplantae > Streptophyta > Pinopsida > Cupressales > Taxaceae > Torreya > Torreya grandis. The sequence continues at coordinate 3,752,734 of JARHVA010001041.1, read as the reverse complement.
AATTTTGTTCCAATTCAAGAGATTTAAATAAAGCATGCCCCAAAGATGATTTTCCTTTACCAAATATCGACATGATAGTAGATTCCATAACCGGATATGAAATGCTATCATTTATGGATGGTTTTGCCAATTATAATCAAATCTAAATTGTTGAAGAAGATCAAGAAAAAACATATTTTAAAAAACCATGGGGTACATTTTGTTACATTGTTATGCTTTTCAGATTAAAAAATGCTAGAACCACATATCAACATACTATGATGCACATTTTTCATGACTTAATTCACCATACTGTTGAGGATTATGTTGATGATATATTAGCTAAATCCAAATAATAACAACATCACGCTATTGATCTACATAATATTTTTACATGATTCAGGCAATATAATGTTCAATTAAACCCAAAGAAATGTGTGTTTGAAGTTACGTCTAGAAAACTCCTAGGTTTCATTATTTCTTATCGTGGTATAGAAGTTGATCCTAAGAAAGTTAAAGATATTATTGATATGACACCTCCTACAAACCTAAAACAACTTTTATCCCTTCAAGTCAAGATCCAATCAATCCATCATTTCATAGCCCAGCTCACTAATAAAACTCAGTCCTTTACTCAATTACTAAAGAAAGATACAAAGTTTATTTGGGACCAAGCCTGTCAAAATAGCTTTGACACAATCAAGTAATATCTCCTTAATCCACCTTTCTTAGTACCACCTATCCCAGACAAGCCTTTCTTGATTTATATCTCTACAATATATTACACATTAGGAGCACTCTTAGCACAACACGATGATCAGAATATTAAATGTGTAGTTTATTACATCAGTCACAAATTGGTCGATTATGAAAAAAATTATTCCCCAATAGAAAAATCATGTCTAGCACTAGTTTTTTCCACACAAAAACTCTGACATTACTTGGTCAATAATGAGACTCAAGTGATCACAAAAGTAGACCCTTTAAATTTCCTATGTAATGATCTTGATATTCAATATATGTATAAATACCCTTAAGGTAGGGAAACACCACATAATACTCCTTTAGGAAGGAATAACTCCACAATGTCTCTTCGATGGGACAACCTCCAACATCCTCTTACAATAGAAGACTCAATGCTTACTTGATATATTTACCATGATATTCATCTCCTATATATATACATCTATCTAACCCATGGATGGGTAACCTCCTAATCTAATGTAGGCTGACCATTACCCAATGTAATACTTCCATAAGTTACTCTATTATCCTAATACAGTGTACCCATATAACTAAGGGGATGTGTGCCACATGTCGGCATCTCCATCAACCCGTATACATCAATATATCATTTCCCTAGGTACATAGCATTCCTTCCCTCCTTGACATGTTTCATCCCCGAAACATAGGAAGAAACCAAATAATGAGTGTGCTTCAAATCATTGCACACTTGTCTCATATCTCAATCATCTAGCCATGCATATGTGATCTTGGCAGGTGATAGGTCTCCAAGCTTATTTCCAAACTTTATTGTGTTCCTCTGATTTCTTTTATGATCATAATCATACTGCATTGGTGTCCAAGCATAATTATTCCTCTTTGTATTCCATGTACCATATTCCGTTGCGCTACTCTGATTCCAACCATGACCATAGTAGGTATTCTTCCATGCATAGTCATAGTGATTCCCCCATTCATTCCATGTGCTATAGTATTTTTTCTTTGGATTCCATGCATATCCATAATGATTGGAAATTTTATTTCTTGTATAGACAAAATGATTATTATTATGACACTTCCTCACTTGGTTCCATGATTGTTTCCTCTCATGATGATGTGGGTGTCTCTATACCTCAACCTTTTCCAATACTTTGACCTTATCCACCTTTGCTTCTACCTCTTCCACCTTTTCCTTATTTCTCTCTTGATTAGATGAAGTGCTCATTTGTAGTGTGTCTTTATCTATATCATCTGAATCTTCATCATGTTCTTCATCACCTATTTCCATCTTATCCTCATGATCTACCTAGATTGTTATTGGTGCCTTTTTCACTATGATATCTTGTAAAGTGATCTTCTTTTTCCTATACCAAAACTTCATGAACTTTTTCTGAACATTGATATTCATTGTTCCCAAAGTCTCTAACCATGTATATCCAAGAACTATATCCATATCATCCATATCCAAATCATAAAAATCTGAATGCAAAACATATTTTTCCATAATGAGCTCAGATCTTCAAACATTGAAATATTCTTACCATCTACTTGAACCTCTTTGATATTCTTTGCTTGAACATGTAGATGCTTGGCCACATTCATGTTAATGAAGTTATACTTGCTAGTAGGGTTTATGGACACAACCACCTTCTTTTGAATGCATCCATGAAATTGAAAAATTGACTTGGATTTCTTTGGAGCCAAATTATTTGAACCCTTCTTTTCTGCTTCTTCTTCTTCTTCCTCTTCTTCTTCTTCTTCTTCTTCTTCTTCTTCTTCTGTTGCTTCTTCTTTTTCTGCTTCTTGTTTTCATGAAGAAAACCTTTCTATACAACTCAACTGATCAAACCAATCTAGTGCAGGCCCAGACAAAAAAGGAGTTAATTGTCTTTGCCTAAAATTTTTTCTAAAATTATTCTCCAAAAAGAGCCACCATTCTCTAACATCAATATCATCTTCCCCTGAAAATATTTGCAACTCCATGATCCACAAAAAAATTAAGGTTCATGAAACCCTAAAATGTCAAAATTGATCCATAAAATCGTAAAAAATCACTCAAAACAGCTCCAAAAATTCTGAAATTTTTACTGCACTTCTCTTAAATATTCTTTCATCTCGAATAAAAATTTCAAATAAAAAGTCCCTATATTTCAAAAGATATAGCGAAATTATTATAAACCCTAAAATAGAAATAACTCCCTCAAAACAAATCAAAAAATTCTAAAATTTTTACTACACTTCTCTTATATTTTTTTACATCTCCAGTAAAAATTTCGAGTAAAAATTCCCTATATTTCAGAATATATAGTGAAATTAGGGTTTCTCTCCACAAATTGCCCAAATCGAAGCTCTGATACCACTTGTAATGATCTTGATATTCAATATATGCATAAATACCCTTAAGGTAGGGAAACACCATATACTACTCCTTTAGGAAGGAATAACTCCACAATGTCTCTTCAAAGGGACAACCTCCAATATCCTCTTACAATAGAAGACTCAATGCTTACTTGATATATTTACCATGATATTCATCTCCTATATATATACATCTATCTAACCCATGGATGGGTAACCTCCTAATCTAATGTAGGCTGACCATTACCCAATGTAATACTTCCATAAGTTGCTCTATTATCCTAATATAGTGTACCCATATAACTAAGGGGATATGTGCCACATGTCGGCATCTCCATCAACCCGTATACATCAATATATCATATCCCTAAGTACATAGCATCCTACTAATAAAACCACATCTTTTCAATCATATCACCAAAAGGTTTATGTTATTAACATAATTTGAATTAAAAATAGTCCTCCAAAAATCAATAAAGGGCCAAATCATTGTAGATCATTTGGCAGCAACACCACTATTACAAACCAACCCTTTAAATGACACATTTAGAGATGATTTCACCGCATATTCTACTCATTTAGATACTTGTACCATGTTCTTTGTTATCTTTTGATGCACATCTAGTGTCGGGGTATGAATTATCGTTATCGATCCATCTAGCCATACAATTCTTATAGCATACCAATTAAGTTTCTCATGCACCAATAATATAGTGGAATATGAAACACTTATCTTAGGACTATTTTCTGAACAATCAGTCCAAATCAAATCTATTCAAATCTTTGATGATTCCCAACTTGTGGTTAATAAATTCAATGATTTTTATCAAATAACAGAACTCCTTATCCCATTCCATAATATGGTACAGTGTCTATCCTCACAATTCAATCATTTTTCTATTGAGAACATTCCTCGAAAAGACAATAAACATGCAGATGAAATGGTCAGTGTGGCATCTCTAATTCTTATTGATATCAATGATGATCAAGCAATTTTTAAAATTAAATGATTATAATCACCATCAATATCTAGCATATATTTGATTGCTCTTTCTGTCTTAGCTACTACATGAAGCTCTATAACCCCAAAATGGTTTACTAACATTTACAACTTTGTTAACAAATCTATTACACTAGACAATTTCTCTTGAAATTACAAATGTAAGTTACAAAAACAATCACTCCATTATGTAATCATTGGCAGAGACATTTTTAAACGATCTTTCGATGGATATTTACTATGGTGCTTAATCTCATTAGAAGCCAAAATTGTTTTAACTTAAATACATGATAGTGAGTGTGGTGGTCATTTTAGTTGAAAATCCATGTCACACAAACTCCTTTGACAGGGGTACTACTAGCCTACCATGGAAGATGAATGTTTACAATATGCGAAGCTAGGTGATAAATGTCAATGACACAATAATCTACAACATGCACCATCACAATAATTACAACCTATCATCTCTCCATGACAATTCATGTTATGGGGATTTTATCTCATTATAAAAATCAACCTTGAGTCTACCAACGGACATAAGTTCATAATCATAGCCATAAAATACTATACCAAATGGGTGGAAGCAGTTCCGCTTCAATCTACCACATGTGAAGACATTTGCAGTTTTATCATGACCCACATTATTTTGTGCTTCGACCTACCTGCTACTATAATTTTTGACAATGGAACATCATTCAAGAATAAAAATATCAAAAAAAATTATACCAAGTAAAAAATCCAACACACATTCTCCACTCCATACTACCCACAAGGAAATGGTGAAGCAGAAGCCACTAACAAAATAATTAATAACATTTTTTAGCAAAATAGTAACCAAATTTGGTGATGATTAGCACAATAAACTAGTTTTCACCCTATGGGCCTATCACACAACTATTCATATGCCCATAGGAGCTACTCCCTATTCACTCATTTGTGGCACAGAAGCAGTTATACCATTAGAATTAGAAATTCCTTCCCTTCGTGTCTCCCTAAAAGGTATTCTCAATAATGACTAGTGTCGAGAAAATTATTTACACTAGCTCAAATAGCTAGACCATAGATGAATTTAAGTTGTAGAACACCTTAGAATCTACCAATAATGTATACAACAAACTTACAATAAGCACTTTCACATAAGAGAATTCAAAGTTAATGATCTTGTTCTTAAAGAAAACCTTCACAATGTCAATGCCAAAGAAGAAACCAAAAGAAAATTCAAACCAAATTGACTAGGCCCCTACATCATTACTAAAAATCTTAACCCTAAAGTGTACCATCTAGCCTCACTCGAGGGAAAGAAACTAAAAAATATAATGAATATTATGCATATATGAAAATTCCATGTATAATATGTTATTTCTACACATTGATTACACATAATTTCTTTTGCACTGATTGTACATAGCTTATATCAATAAAATACAAAAACAATACAAAACTTCAAAACACAAAACATTCAAATATATAAAAAATACTAAAAACATTTAGATTGTATGCATTATCCATACTTTACATTACTACTATCATACTAGGACTTACATTTGTTGTTCCATGATATTGTATGTCAGTTTTATACATGACCATACTTCACTTGATCTTATTTGAGTGTGTGCAGTGGCATCCAGTTATTTGATTGCTTTACTCTACCCATTGAGGGGGAATTTCTACTTCTACATTTAAGACACACATTGTTATACACACCCACTGGGGGCATCTTCTACATGACTACACCATCTAGGTTATGTCATTCTTACACCACACACTCTGAGTTATCATACTAATGTACATTACTTTATAGCTTACACAAAATACTATATTGACATTTCACTAGTATCTAACACTTATGTATCTCTTAAACTATACCTAGTCTTGTACTAAACACGTTTTGCATAAACTCACATTTGCTTTGATTAGTTAGATGTGCTTGTATCTTTCTAGTTATTACATGCTTTCTATGCTTGCTTAGCATAGCTTGTGTGATTACATTTCCCATTCCAACTTGTCTACTGCTTGTGCCTTAGGACATTTACCAATGTACTTGGCTTCTATTCATGTGTGTGACTTAGGACATTTTGTCAATGTCTTTTGTTTGTATTCTTTTATGTGCATGTGACCCTTGTGAAAAAAATTCTTGTTCATTTGTATGTGTATGTGGCATTTGAACATGCCTTTCATGCTTGTCTTTAAGTTTGAGTGACATGTGTACATGTCCCTTGTTTGTATGGCCCATTGGCTATCTTTGTATGCTTCTTTCTTGCTACTTTTTTACTTCTCATTATGTGCAATGCCACGATCCATATCATGCATTTACCTTTTTTTTTTGGATGCCATGATGGACATCATGCTCCATCCCTCTAACTAACAACTCACAACCAAAAAACTAACATCAAACATTTCCAGTTCAGTACTTTATGCATGCTTTCACATTAGTTATTTCTATCTAGGCATACCCATGTTGATCTTACAATCTCACAATACAAACAATGCTATATCCAAAGATATCTTGTCAAATATAAATGCTATATCATATATCTATACAGATTAATACACTTGTAGGACTTTTTTATTCTAAGGGTAGTCATTACAGTTTCATCATTCCTACCCTCAGAAGAGGAGGCATCAAACATGCATTTTGTCATAGAGATCAAACCTCCTAACAATCAAAACATAAGCATTCAAAAATACTCAGCACAGAATCCAAACGTCAAACTAGTCAAATCAAAGCAAAAAAATAGGGATAGTTTTAGATCAATAGTAAGTTTTCACACCAGACAACAGCACCAAAAATAGACAACACCAAACATAGGGGTTTCCACATTTTTTCACTCTTATACAGGTAGAAATACACTCATGGTTTTCAAAAATAGGCAAAAAGTTTAGTTCAGGAACAGTTTTTGCACTTCTAGATCAGTCAGAATCAGTATTTTTAGCATAGTTTTCTTAGATACAGGGGTTATCATGCATGACATGATGGTTCTCACTTATAGTTTATATTAGGTAGTTTGAATAACTTCCAAATTAAAATCAATTTTCTAGACATCAATGATTTGGGGCAATGTGTGTGGCACATTGATCTTATTTCATTTTCAAGTTTTAGTTTATTCCAAGCATTCTCAGTAGTTATGTGCCTTACTCCATCTATAGGTGGTTGGCATCAAATTCAAGTTGAAATTTCATACAAGTTTAACTTTCTGAGTACCTGAGTTCTTGAGTTGACTTTCATATAATCCTAGTACATCAATTTAGAGTGGCTTTCATACAAGCCTAACCTCCATCTTTTGAAATGGCCAAGAGTGACCTAGTTTATAGCACACATTTAGCTATCCATGCCACATTATCAATATTTCTATCACATCCATGTACTCTATGAGCCATCTCATATGACATCTATTCTATACTGATATCACTTCATAACTTCACTTCATGGGGTAACAATGGAGCCAAAGGGCTAGCCTTTGTATTCTTGAGCCACCTATTCAGAGGGATTGGACACACAGTCCAAACATTGATTAACACATTCATGATTCATTAACTTCACATAGTTGGAAATGATGAAGCCAAAGGGTCATCCTTTGCATTCTTAAGCCACATTCCATGGATTGAACACTCAACTTCATTTGTGATATTATTCTTGATTCAACACAATCCAACATCACAATAGGTTTTGTATTGGTTCACATACTTAATGAGGTGTATTCATTCCTTTCTCTTCCTCTTATTTAACTTTGTACATTCTTATTTTAGCCATAGTGTATCTAGTAAGAACTGATCTACTTTATTTTTTCATTTGTAGATTCACACTTCACAACGTGCTCTCTCTATGCACATCCAACATCACACAACTTCGTGAGCTTCTCCTTTATAGGTAAGGTCAGGTATGCTATCTTTTTTTTCATTTATCCTAGTATTTAACTTTGCTTCATCACTAAAATAAATGGTGGGGCGGGGGGTGGGGGGGAATGTAGTCATATAAAATTTTAAATTGGATGACTTAGGCATGGATAATAACACCCAATCCATAGGTCCTCTTTCTTATTCACACAACCCTTCTCGATTAGTCTTTCACTGATTCCCAGTCATCTGTAGCTTTCCAAACTTAGATCTTTCAAACCCAAAAAATTATTTCAAGCCTAGATCTATCCCCCCAAGTCTCATCCCCTTAGGACAACAATTTCCAACTTAGACAGGAGCTTTAAAACCCAAGGTGTCTTGATTTTAGCACTATTATCCAAGTTCAAAATTGCTCCTAATGGTTAGATTCTTTTAGATCCTTATAATTTTCCTTGTTGACCTAAGATAAATTCATTTAACCAATGATCATTAATTACCTTATAAAAGGCCATTCAAAGTCCATTTAGAAGGGTTGTCACTCATTTACAGGAAAGAAACAAGAATACAAGTAAGTACACTCAAGCACTCTTCCCTATTCTCTGCAGACAGCCTTCCAAGATCATTTCAAGCCTATTCAAGCATTCATACCAGTCCCTAATCATCCAAAGTACATATATTTTTGCATCTAGTTGCATACATCACACATTATTGCACCAAACACTTCAATGGGAGAACTACATTAGCTTGATCCCTCTTCAGAGTATTGGTATGTAGGCAGCGTGCCCACACATGGGGTGTGAAGTGCATCCAGTGTATCCTTTACACACTAACCCCTTCTCTCCTTTCCCTAAGTTTTAATTCAATTTCAAGCACTAGGAGCTCCTAAGGGTTTCAAAGATTGAATTAAACACACAGTGAGCTTTAGAGGCTTCTAGGCCTCAAAATTTCACAGACAAGGTAACACAGACTTGTCAAACAAAACTCAGAAAGATTTTAGCCTTAGGGAAACAATGTCAAAATAGTATTATAGCACAAGATAATAGGGTTTCCACTTTTGGTGCTCCTATCCAACTCAAAAATGAAGTTCAAGAACCTATTCTAGCATGTTTTCTAGTCCTGTTCCCCCAATATCAAGATCAGTCAAAATAATCTAAGTTCTAATTTTTCTCACATATTGCTATATTTAGAATGGGAAAAATACTATCTATTTACACAAAATATTAGGTTAATTAAATCATATATATTTACTGATTTACATTGCTTAGACCCTTTATATACTTAGGAATTAAAAACCTAAGTTCCTAAAAAGAAAAAAATGCCATGGCATTGTCTATAAACCACCTAATGGTGACCCATATGATTACATCAATGACTTTACCTCGATGTCTGGTGAGTCATCTTCTAATGATCATACAAGTTTCATTCATATTTGATATGACCATCTTGCATCCACCAACCTTTTTAGTGACACAGCCATCCCCACCCTTGAACTCAAGTATCCTAAACTCATAAATTGGGACCAAAAAAATTTGATACCACTTGATTATTGCCAAAAGAAAGAGGCACTTATGGAATTCATGGGAATAAAGAAAATTATTACATTAGGATACCACAAAAAAGGATTTGAGATCATCCTACATTCATCAACTTAATTTTGGGAACAGGAAGAGTTCCTTAGTATAAACAATAAAAAAACAAAAAAGTAAAAAAATCTAAGTATTTTAGTGAAAATGTCTCTAAGGTGTTATCAAATGAAAAAAATCAACAAATAAAAGATGATTTTAATAGTGAAAAGCTTTCCAAGGTGCCAATATACAAGGAAATCAACCTTCCCCCAACACCAACACCAACACAAATGCAAGATGGTTCCACATTTCTGCTTGAAGAAACCATTATTGTAAACATTGGCATAGATGACAATCCAAAAATCATTAAGTTGTCAGCTACCCTTAGTGATGAATAATGAAAAATCCTAATCACTCTCTTGATAAAAATTTTAAATGTCTTTTCTTTATCATATGCAGACATGCCAGGATCAGACCCATCACTTGTTATACATCACTTAGTAGTCCATGTGAATACAAAACTAGTAAAGTAAAAACTCAAAAAGATGCATCCCAAAGTAGCATTGTTGGTCAAAGAGGAACTACAAAAATAGTTAGAAGTTGGATTCATCAATCCTATTAACTACTTTGAGTGGATCTAATATATTATACCAAATAGCAAAAAACCCATAGGAATCACAGTGTGTAAAGAATTTTGAGATACCAATAAATCTTATCCAAAAGATGACTTTCCACTCCCCAATACTAACATGATAGAAAATTCTATTGCAGGATATGAAATGTTGTCTTTAATGGATGGTTTCTCAAATTATCATCAAATCAAAATTGAACTTGAATACCAACATAAGGAAATATTTATCACACCTTGGGTTACCTTTGACTATTAGGTTTTCCATTTGGTATAAGTAACACAAGAGATACATATCAAAGAACCATGACTATCATCTTTCACTTCATGCTCCATGACATTGTGGAAGAGTGACGAAATTTTGGCCAAATCAAAAATTAGGGAAGATCATCCTAGAATGTTGTGCATAATTTTCACAAGGCTAAGAGAGTATAAAGTGTGCTTGAATCCCAAAAAGTGTGTTTTTTAGGGTCATATTAGGAAAAATCTTGGATTTCATTGTATCATTAAGAGGCATAGAGGTTGATCCTAATAAAGTGAAAGCTATAACATAAATGCCACCACCTTCCAATATTAAACATCTCTATAGTCTACAAGGTAAGTTTCAAACATCAAAAGGTTTATATCCTAACTTATAGATAAATGTCACCCATTTACACATCTACTCAAAAAGGATATTGTCTTTAACTGGAATGAAGAATGTAGACAAACATTTGACAATCTCAAGAAATATCTTGTCAATCCACTAGTTTTGATGCCACCCACTCCAAGGAAACCATTGATACTATACATGTCAACCATTTAACATGCCTTTGGGTCACTCCTAGCATAGCATGATGAATATGGAATAGAAAGAGTAGTCTAATACTTGAAGAAAACTTTGGTGTCTTATGAGCTTAACTACTCTACAATTTAAAAATCATGGTCGGTTGTTGTCTTCGCTACACAAAATATTCAACATTACACGAATAATAACCAAACCAAAATCATTGATAAATTAGATCCACTTAAGTAACTCCTCTCAAAATCAGCTCTTACAGGCAAGATGGTTAAGTGGGTTATGTTTTTGATTGAATTTGATATCAAGAATGTAAATCAAAAGTATATCAAAGGACAAGTCCCTGTAGATTAGTTATAAGATGCACCTTTGATAGATAAGAAACCATTAACAATTGAATTTATAGATGTTTATATTATTATTATCCCTTGATGAGTCTTTAGAATGATAGTTTTACTTTGATTGTTCCTTCACCATGTATTATCAAGGGCAAGAATCTAGCTAACTACTCCACAAGGTGATCTTATCCCAAAAGTATTTTGAATATGATTCCCTTGCACCAATATCATTTTAGAGTATGAATCTCTCATATCAAGCCTAAAAATATCCATCTAATGGAGTATACAAAACCTATTAGTATATGGAGATTCAAATTTAATAATCAAATAAGTCAATGATGAGTATCAAGTAAAAGATGAGAAGCTTATTCCCTATAAAAGAATGGTTGATGGTTTGAAACAATACTTCACGCATATCTAGTTTGAACAGGTTCCTTGTACCAATAATAAAGTAGTAGACACCATGGAAATTTCTAGTTCCCTTATTGAAATGCACAAATACGTTTGAAAAATCCAATTCTTGGTCGAACAATTGATTATTCATGCATATGAAGTTTTTGAGTCTGAGATGGTTTGTGAAATTGTTGGTCCCAACTCCCCATTGTACCAAGATATTTGCACCTACCTCCATGACAAAATCATACCCCAACACCTTTCGTATAACCATAATAAATATTTTATCCAACATGCTTCTCATTTAACCCTTCTTAGCGACATCCTTTATGGTAGAGGCTATGACGTAACTTTGTTGCATTTTTTAAATTAAAACGAAGCCAATTTATCCATCAAGGAGGTCAACGATGGAATTTTTGGAGTACACACAAGTGGTATAGTCCTTTCCAAGAATCTATTAATAACAAGGTACTATTGGCATATAAAGGAATATAATGCCTATTAATATGTCAAGAAGTGTGTATCATGTCAAAAGCACAGGGATGTTATCCACATACCATCTCAAGATTTGCATCCCATTACAACTTTGTGACCCTTATATACATAAGGGCTCAATCTTATTAGAAAAATTAACCTCAACTCATTATATGGCCACAAACACATAATCACCACCACCAATTACTTCAGCAAATGAGTGGAGGCAATCCCTCTCACCTATGTAACTAGCAAACAAATTTTCAAATTTATACTTAATCACATCATTTTCCGTTACAATATCCCTTCCACTATCCTTTTTGATAATTTTAAGTCCTTAAAAAATAAGGATGTTAAATCCCTTTATGCTCAGTTCCATATCAAACATAGATAGTCCACACCATATTATCCTCAAGGTAACAAGTAGAGGCATCCAATAAAAACATCCTAAAAATCCTTAAGCATATTATCAATAACACTAGTCATGAATGGCATTTAAAACTTTATATTTCATTATGGACTTACCACAAAATCATCCAAAAACCCATTGGGGTAACTCTGTATTCACTTGTCTATGGTAGTGAATCCATTTTTCTAGTTGAGATCGAGTTATTGTCCTTTCACATGTCAATACAAACCCTAATTAATGATGAGTATTAGTTTTCAAGGTTGCATGAGTTAGATATTTTGGATTAAAAACACTTAAATCCACTCAACCATCTACAATAATATTAGAACAAGTTTCATCATAGTTGTAATAAAAAAAATCAAAACCAGAGAGTTTAAAATTGAAGATCTTGTTTTGAAGGAAAATCAGAAGAATACCAATGCAGAACAGGAAAATAAAGGCAAGTTAAAACCTAATTGGTTAGGTCCTTATGTTGTCATAGCCAAATATGTATCAAGCACCTATAGATTGGCCATAGAGGATGAAAAAAAAATTTATGATCCCATTAACATAATGCATCTCAAGTGCTTCCATGCCTAAAATCTCTAATGTTGTTAAAAAAAGAAAAAAAATAAAAAATATATAAAGATAAATAATCGTCCAAAAGTGAAAACCATTATAAATGGAACTTTGGGAAAGTGCCATGGTGATAACCAATTTTATGGAACCATGTGTAAAATTCATTATCTATAAGTTATCATTTACTTGGGGGCATCCTCATTTCATTTCATCCCACAGTATCCACATCCAATCCAAGTCTATGTCATCCTAACCATTCATCCCATCCATGCAAATATCTATCCTTCATATTGTTTTTTACCTTGATAAGAATGTGAAGGAGGTCTTGATCAATGTTTTGTAAAAATCTTGGTACTCTTGTGATCTTATAGAAACACATTGTGACACATGCTAGTTTAAAACCACAAAGGTAGGGTATATGACTCTTGCTTAATGTAATACCTAGAAATTAATCCCTCCATCTGCCATCATTTCCCATCATAGTCGCTAGCTTCAATTTTCCCTTTTCTAGTGACCCCCTTGCATATAGATTATTCCATAAAATCCTAAAAAATCAAAAAATCAAAAATCATTATAAAATCCATAAAAATTCAAAAAATAAAAAACAAAGAAACTCAAAAAATAAAAAACAATGTAGGGTATGCATTTTGTTTTATTTTTTTGTGTGTGTTTACCTGTTTGTTTACTTTTATTTTTTAGATTTGACTCAATCCATATGCATATGAAAAACATGTCATAATGGTTTTTTTTATCATGGTGCCTCCTATCATACTCTTGCACTTGATTTAGTCCATCGACATGTATGTTACAACAATGTCATCATGGTCTTTTATATCATGATGCATCATGTCATGAGCTATATCAAAAATAAGGTTTCTCAGACCATTCAAAAAATTGTGTAAGATTAGTAGCAAAACCATCCATCATCATATCACCCCTCATAATTTCATCCCAATCCTCCTCCATAATTAACTATCCACTCTCATTACCCAAGCACACATCACTTCATCTTCACACATCACCCACTCATATTTTCAATCTCTTTTAATCACCCATCCAACTTGTCAATCTATTTTAACAAGATGATTGAAAACCATCGTAGTGCCATGCATCCCTTTTCATAAATACTTAGACATACCCACTTTTTCGTATCCCCTTTAACTAATGCTACTCCCATATCATCCACCTTGTCATCTATATATCCACCATTTGATCTGCATCATTATTCATCACCACCCTTCCCATCACTTTTCCTCTCAACTCTTAGTTATTCACTCTACCACCCACTTTTTCACTCTCTTATCCTCCTACATATACCATATTTACACTCCTTTTCATAGTCATATCCTTATCTTCCATATCATTCGCCCTCCTACATCGGCATTGCCATCCCATATTCCCCTTGGTCTACTTTGGGCCTCTTTTAAGCACTTTCACCCTCTCCCATATACCCCATCATATCATTATATATCCATATATCCACCATTTCATCTACATCATTATTCATCACTTTTCCTCTCAATGCTTAGTTGTTCACTCTACCACCAACTTTTTCACTCTCTTATCCTCCTACATATACCATATTTACACTCCTTTTCACAGTCACATCCCTATCTTCCATATCTTTCATCCTCCTACATCAGCATTTCCATCCCATATTCCCCTTGGTATACTTTGGGCCTCTTTTAATCACTTTCACCCTCTCCCATAAACCCCATCATATCATTCCCCTAAACAAAATTTTCATTTTCAATCCCCCAGTCTATTGACATTCCCTTGAATATGTTTTCATCCATCTGATTACTCCTCCATCTCCATCTACACAATCACCCACTGCCATATTTTTAACCTTATATTCTACATTTTTCTTCAATATCACACGTATTTTGTCTCATTCCATTTCTTTTATGGATTTCATTTCATTCCATTTCTCACATGGATATTGTTTCATTCCATTTTATTTGATTTCTCCCACATCCCACATTCATGCACTTGATTTCCTCTCTAAAGTCGCATATAAGTCCTTATTCCTTCTAATAGCTCTTTTAAGGATATTTATCCTTTGAAAATCCTTCCACAATTGCCCTTTTCTTCTTATCTAAGTAAGCACTTGTATCACCTTATGTGAAATATCAAGAGTCTTCCCATTTCTAGTATTTAAAATTAACATCACTTGTTTGTCACAACTTCATCCTCACATCTTACTTGTTCATCTTGTCATCCTCATCATACCTAATTACCTTACACCCTATTGGTTCATCCTCTTCATCATTTTATTATGTCTATTCCTCATTTATCCATAACCTTGACAGCAACAAGTTCTCCATCAGCTAATCATTTCACATATAATTCCTCTAATAACAATCAAGCTCATCAATAATAAGGTAATAGTCATAGTTTGTATTACTCATCCATGTATCTCCATGTCTGCTCACCTACATATTGTGATAACACACACCCTCTACTCTCTTTATTCAATGTACAAATCTGATCAAGTTGGTTTCTTGACACACACCTTCCTTTACTTGCATTTTAATGTTTATACCTTCTTGGTTACTTCATATATGTTGTACATGGGGATCTCTTATCCTTGTTATCTTCCCCTCTAATCATCCTTTCATAAATCACAGCTGCTTGGTTTTGGTTATACCCTGAACTTTTATAAACTTTGTCCCACAATCCCTAATGACATCACCCCATGTGCACTCCACCTCCCTTATTTTTCTATTGTGATATGGAAACCTTCTATCCAATCACTCACCCAAAATTAAGGCCAATTTTTTGCACTTTATCCATTATGAATTTTCACCTCATGCCTATTGTGGGTTGTATTCTTCTCTAAGCTTTTGGTCCCTTTCTATATTATGATCCATGCCCCCTCATCAAGTGTTTCCTCACATTTTTTGTTAATATATTTTCCAATCTACGCACCTCATCATAAATTAATACACTCCATTATACCATGTATGTATTAATTGTTATCCCTTAATATATCTTGACAACATCCAAGTGGGCTACATATCACAATCCATGCTATCTAATCACATGTTCAATCATAATTAATCCATGCAATCAATTAACTCCTTGATCTATGCTTGTTCATTAATCAATCCATCCAGTCCAG
This sequence comes from Torreya grandis, assembly GCA_037957365.1. Lineage (NCBI taxonomy): Eukaryota > Viridiplantae > Streptophyta > Pinopsida > Cupressales > Taxaceae > Torreya > Torreya grandis. Next base: position 3,736,573 of record JARHVA010001041.1, on the reverse strand, counting down.
TCCAAACTTGTAGCTTTTCAACAAGATATATTATTCCCAAAATCACCTCCTGGCATATATCATTGTTTGGGGTAAATCAAAGCTTGTAGCTTTATATGTCCACTTATTCACATATATTGACTCATTGGGGAAAATCCATACAATCCACACATGCAAACCTTATCTCAAGTGAGTTGATCTCATAATATCCATAGCAGCATCAGCTTCACCATCATCATACTCTCATTTATCCACTATTCATATCCATCATCAACATCCATTTTCATTATTTAACCATGAGTTTCAATAAAATTTCTTCCTATTCATTCTCTTTAATTTCATCCTATTCTAACATTCCCAGTCATCCTCTCATATTGAGATCCCATCAGTGTCTTTCATCCCCACATGCCCTCTCAAGGGGGCATCACCTCATACATTTCCATCTTGATAACAAGGGAATCATCACTCCTAATAACTTTCATCAATTTCAAGTTACATTTACCATTTTCAACAAACTTTCCATTAAAGGGAGAACAACATTAGACTAAGGCCCTTTGGCCTATGTCGACAACACTCAGTCAATAAGGGGTTTTCTGAGGATAAGTTGGTCATTCCCACTTCCCACATTTTTTTGGATTTTATTTATTTGAAAAGTCATTAATACACCCAAAATCATGTTGCAACACCCTTTCAAAGAGTTTCAAAATGTAGGCACTTAAAATTGGACACTTCATGTCAATTTTAACTATCATTACCTTATCTACCAATCACGTTAACACAACCCTAATTCTACCATCACATCATCCTTAATATTTTCATCGAATAAAATTTCTAACCTAAATGTCATTCATCCCCCCCCCCAATTGATTAATCAATTCCATCTTAGCCTTGCCAATCCCACATAACTCACCCCACATCATGTTAGTTAATTAACATATGTTAATTAGCTAACCCATCCTTAATAACAAAATTCATGGAATGTTAAATTCCTTAATTTATAAAATAAAATAAATCCAAATATTTTTCATCCACCTCAAATCACACTTAATCCTTCATGACCCCAAAGCCCTCACGACCTTCATTATCCAATTTAATAATTCTCCAAAGTCTCCACCAACCTCCATGATCTAATTTCCAAAGTCTTCACAAACCTCCACTAATCTAATTTTATAATCCACCTCAAATCCCATTAATTCATCCATAAAAATCTATAAATTAATCATTATTCCTCACAATCCAGATCATCCCTCATTATAATTATATGTTCTAACTTGAGATTAAGCTATCATATTATTCAACAGGTACATGTTGTCAAGATTCTTACACATTATTTTTTGAGAAACCACATCACAAGCACATCTACTCTAATAAAGAGGTGAAGGTAAATTAGTGTTTTATTTATCTTTTGTTACTCTTTATCACTCGATCTAAGGTGTAGTTATATTTAGAGTAGAGGATTAGCATTCTTATTTGATTCTCTAGTTTAGACTCTTGATCTTCCTTGCATACAATAGGTAAGAGAAGGCTTTGGATTTTGGTCAAGATTTTGATTTATAGATTTTATCTTAGGGATAATCCTTTGATAAATAATGAGGGGTATCAATTTTAGGTTATAGTACTCTTTGATAGAGTAGAATCCCATGCCTTTTTTATGCCATCTTAGAGTGTCATTAGCTATTTTCCAAGGAATGAGGAAACCTTGAACGAGTGTATTGAGTTTTTTGTAGGCATCATTGTATGATCCATCCTGATTTTGAAATGTTCTCAGATTTTTAACAATATGACCATGGGTTATGCTTTCATTCCAATAGTCTTTAGATTTTTTACCCCATTGGGCTTTTCTTTTCCTATTAACTCTGATGATTTTCATATGTGTCTGCAAAGATTGTTTATTGAGTCATGTGTCCTAAAAATATGTGTTAGCACCATTTTAAACTTTTTTGAAAATACTTTTTAGGAGAAGATCACTAACTTTCTTGATACTATTTTATATTTTGGAATGTATGGGTGTTAAGCACAGAATATACTGAGAGAGGGGGGATGAATTAGTATATCATATATCTTATAAAACTTTCCCTTAATCAAATTCCACTTAATCAAACATTCAAGATATGCAATAAAATTAAAACAATAAACACCACTCAAGAGAGACACCAGATATAATGCGAAAACCCAATGTGGGAAAGACCACAGAGAACAATCTCAAGTATATGAATGAGCACCAACCCAAACAATATTCGTAAGCACCAACTTGTAGGAGCACCAACCCCTTTGCTGAGCACCAACCCAACAACAATTCATGAGCACCAACCCATAAGAGCATTAGCCCCTTTGCTGAGCACCAACACAACAACAATTCATGACCACCAACACCTTTTTTAAGCACCAACATAGCAACAATTTGTGAGCACCAACCCACAGGACCACCAACCCCTTTGTGTAAACCACACAACTATCTCTCAATGTTGCTATCTCAACAAATGATACTTCATTACAACATCTCTTTCCTCTCTCTCACCTTTGTTCTTCTAAGCTAGATATACCAAATACAAATCATATTTATCTCTCACAAATGCTCTTCTAAGCTAGATAATACAATATCAAATCAACCTCTTTCACTCATATTACAAATGGCTTCTCAGGCCTTTATTTATAGATTTTCAAATGACCTTTGGCCTTCCCACTTTGTGACCCTTCAATCCTCATGGAAAATGGCTCCAAACCTATATGACCCTTCATATCCTTGCCTTTGAAAATTCATGTGGTGACCCTTCATGAGCAAAAACGTCCTTCCCTCTTTTGTCCTTATCTTGGTGACTCTTGCAATTCCCCAAGATGACTCTTCATGGGAAAATGCATCCCATCCTTCTTTTGTCTTTACCCCGTGGCTCTTTGACTTCTCCATGGGCCCTTCTTTTGTCTCATATGCAACCAAAAATATATTCGTTAATATTAAATAAATATTAACTCACATTAGCCAAGATATATCTATTACAAACAACATTAAATGCAATGGGGCCTTTATCACCAATAATGCTAGACCTTTGACATCAATGATAATATTTCCAACAATCTCCCTCTTTGTCATTGATGGCAACCTCAATCTTGAAACTGCCACATCTTGTCACCTGCACATACTGTCATCTAAAAACATACAGTAACTCCCCCTTATTGTATCAACATGTACCTATTCCCTGTACCTATTTCTGCACCTGTACCTATACCTATTATTCTCCCCCTTTGACATCAATGGCAAAGGGCCTACCTAGAGCTAACACTAAGCTCCCCCTCAACTGATGTTGAACCTCAATGGTAGGAAGTAAAGGAAATTACTCCCAACTTCTCTTGCAAATACTCAAATGTGTCTTTTGCTAGTGCCTTTGTGAAAATATTTGCAATCTACTCTGTAGTACTAATATATTCCATTTTAACCTATTGATTTGCAACCTGTTCTCTCAAGAAGTGATATCATATGGGAATATGTTTTGTTCATGAATGCATTACTGGATTTTTTGAAATATTTATAGCACTTGTGTTATCACAAAAAATGGAAATAGGTTCATCATACTTTACCTTGATATCTTCCAAAGTTTGTTTCATCCAAAGCACTTGAGTACAACACAATACTGCTGCAATATATTTTGCTTCAGCTGTAGAAAGTGATACTGAGTTTTGCTTCTTGCTTAGCCATGATACTAAGCTATCACCAAGGAAGAAAGCTCCTCCACTTGTACTATTTATGTCATCTAAGCACCCTACCCAATCTGAATCTGTATAAGCAACTAAAGTGAAATCTTTACCTGTGGGATACCATAATCTATAATCTAATGTCCCCTTGATATATCTGAATATTCTTTTCACCAACTGAACATGACTATCTCTTGGAGATGACTAATATCTTGCAACCACACCTACTGCATGCTTGATGTATGGTCTCGATGCTGTCAAATATTAAAGACTACCAATCATAGATCTATACAAAGATTGATCTATGACAGGTTAATCTTCATCCTTGTTCACCTTATTTCTTGTACTCATATGTGTGCCAACTAGTGCACAATCCTCAAAACCAAAATTCTTCAACATTTCCTTGGCATATTTATTTTGAGATATGAAAATTCCTTTATTTGATTGAAATATTTGCAACCCTAAGAAAAATGATAATTCTCCAAGCATAGACATTTCAAATTCTTTTTGCATTCTATCATAAAATTCTTTTGTCATATTTTCAATATTTCCTCCAAAAATGATATCATCAACATATACCACAATAATCAATTGATGCTCACCTTCTGTTTTGATGTAAAGATTACTATCAGCAAATCCTCTCTTGAGTCCTTGATCTTGCAAGTATTTATCAAGTCTTGCATACCAAGCTCTAGGAGGTTGTTTTAATCCATACAATTCTTTCCTCAATCTGCATACATGGTTACTAATATTCAAGAGAATAAACCCCTTAGGCTACTCAATGTAGACCTCTTCTTCAAAATTCCCATCTAGAAAGGCAGATTTGACATCCATCTAAAACACTTTGAAATTTTTAAACATTGCATATGCAAGAAACATTCTAATAGCCTCTAACCTTGCCACTGGTGCAAAATTTTCTTCAAAATCTATTCCCTCATTCTGAGCATATCCTTTACATACTGCTCTTGCTTTATTTCTGGTCACTTCTCCATTTTCATTCAACTTATTTCTATAAACCCATTTTGTTCCTATCACATTGTGATCTTTTGGTCTAGCCACTAATTCCCAAGTATCATTCTTTTCTATTTGATCTAATTCTTCATCCATAGCCTTAACCTAATGCTCATCATGTCTAGCTTCTGAAAAATTTCTAGGCTGAATTTTAGATAACAAAGAGAAATTAACTTGTTCAGATTCACTTACTATCATTCTTCTGGTGCGAATTCCTTCTTTTATATCCCCGATGATGTCACTTTCATTATGATTTTTCTGAATGTATTTGGATGGAGTCTTGGTGCCCTTTTTCTCCTTCTCCTTTTCCTCATCTTCATCTGATTCTTCAAAGCCTTCCTCTTTAATGATTTTAGGAATGTCTACTAGATCACTGATTCTTTATGTCCCATCTTCTTCTATCCTGACACTTGCACTTTCAACAATTTTCTAGGTTATTTTGTTATAACATTTATAAGCTTTACTTTTGCAAGAATAACCAAGAAATATACTTCATCTACTCTGGATTCAAATTTATCAAGTTTTTTATCAATTCTCTTTATGAAGCATTTGCTACCGAAAACTCTGAAATAATCAACTATTGTTGGTTTGTCTTTCCATAGCTCATAAGGAGTCTTGTCACTATTGACTCTTAATAAAGCTCTATTCTGAATATGCACTATTGTACCAACCGCCTCTCTCCAATATTTATTTGTTGTCTTGGATTCATTTAGCTTTGTCCTCGCCATCTCCTAAATTGTTCTATTTTTTCGTTCAACTACTCCATTTTGTTGTGGAGTTCTAGCTGCTGAATATTGTCTCTTTATTCCATGATCTTCACAAAACTCAATAAATTGATCTAACATGAATTCTCCTCCTCGATCTGATCTTAGACACTTAATATTCAGATTAGTTTCATTCTCAACTAATGCTTTGAATGCTTTGAACTGTCTAAAATCTTTTGATTTTTTGTTTACAAACATTATCCAAGTCATACGTGAAAAATCATCAATAAGCAACATGAAATATTTATCACCTTGAGTACTTTGAGCCCTCATAGGTCCACATAGATTAGTGTGAACAAGCACTAGCATCTGTGTGGTCGAGTACTCTTTTGTTTTGAACCACCTTCTAGCCTGCATCCCATGCTGACAAGGTCCACAAAGCGTGTTAGATGGCTTTGTGATCTTTGGAAGATTCCTAACTGCTTGATTTTTTCAGATTTTGACAAGATTGTCAAAATTTATGTGTCCCATTCTCTTGTGCCATAGCCAAATTTCTTCAATTTGATTCAAACAATATTTTTGACCTTTGATGTCTGATATCATATATAATTTATTACCTGTTCTCTGAGCATCTGCAACCAATACATCTGAATCTTTTCTTCTAATTTCACAACCTTCTGCATAAAAATTTAGTGTGTGCCCCTAATCACACATTTGACTTACACTCAAAATATTATGCTTAAGACCTACATATAAAACATTTTCAATTTTAGTTCTACCATTATCTAAACTTAGTGTACCTTTTCCAGTAATTCTGGCAGTAGTATTGTCCCCAAATTTCATTATGCCACCATTGATCTTCTTCAAGGTTATGAACTTTCTCTTGTCTCCTGTCATGTGCCTCGAACATCCGCTATCAATAAACCATGGCTTTTCTTTATTTCATGCACGCAAAGCTGTTTGGACCAACATAGAACCTTCAGGGTGTTTCTTCTGCCATGTCTGAACCTTTTTCTTGATGAATGGAGCCCTGAAACTCTAGTCCTTCTTGACTGACTCGAACACGCTTCTATAGTACCGAGTTATGTGTCTGAAGTTGTTACACTTGTAACAAATTATGGTCTCTTCATCAAAGCTTGATAGAGGAGCAAGAGTTATAGCTTCTGCTTGACTCTACATGACCTTCCTTTTCCTTATTTTTGAGATTGTTAGCTCTTTTTCTACATTCTAATTTCTTATGACCATACCCATTACAACAAAAATAGTAACCATAAAAATAGGACCCATTTGTGAATCTCTGACCCGATTGCCTTTTATAGATTTGTTCCTTCCAGCCTTCTTTGTGCTCTATATTCTTCACTTCTTCCCTTCTTGTTTCCTCAATTGTAAGAGCTTCAACATATCTTTTCTTCTTTTCAAAACCGATACCTGTCTTATCTAATATTTCCTTTTGGATTTCTAATATCTTATTCATCATATTAGTGTTATTCTCAAATTTTGAATCATTGACTATTTTATTATTGACTGCTTTCTCAATCTCTTCTTTTAAAGAGGCAATTTTAGTAACATACCTTTCACATTATTTTCTTGTTGTTTTCAACTGTGTCGTTAGAGCTTATTCATTCTTCTTGGCTTCTTCAAAGTGTGCTTGTAGATCTTCAATTATCTCCTTTGACTCCTTTTCATTTTTCTCGATCTGGCGCTTCAATCTTCTATTTTTATTTTCAACAACTTTCAACTCTTCTAAGGCACACATGAGTTCTCCTTCCATATTTACTTTGGCTTCATCCTATTCTTCTTCTTGATCAACTATTCTTTTTCTTACAAAGGCACCTTTATGTATGGCCATCTTGTGCTTTCCTGATCTACCTTCAAGCTGTAAAACTTTTTCAAAAAGGAACATGCTCTGATACCAATTGTTAAGCATGGAATATACTGAGGGGGGTGAATCAGTATATCATATATCTTATAAAATTTTCCCTTAATCAAATTGCACTTAATCAAACATTCAAGATATGCAATAAAATTAAAACAATAAACACCACACAAGAGAGAGACACCAGATATAACGTGGAAACTCAATCTGGGAAAAACCATGGAGAACAATCTCAAGTATATGAATGATCACCAACCCAAACAATATTTACAAGGACCAACTTATAGGAGCACCAACCCCTTTGTTGAGCACCAACCCAAAAACAATTTGTGAGCACCAACCCACAGAAGCACCAAGCCCTTTGTGTAAACCACACAACTATCTCTCAATGTTGCTATCTCAACAAATGATACTTCAGTACAACATCTCTTCCTCTCTCTCACATTTGCTCTTCTAAGCTAGATATAACAAATACAAATCATATTCATCTCTCACAAATGCTCTTCTAAGCTAGATAATACAATATCAAATCAACCTCTTTCACTCATATTACAAATGGCTTCTCAAGCCTTTATTTATAGCTTTCCAAATGACCTTTGGCCTTCCCCCTTTGTGACCCTTCAATCTTCATGGAAAATGGTGCCAAACTTGTATGACCCTTCATATCCTTGCCTTTGAAAAGTCATGTGGTGACCCTTCATGAGAAAAAACGTCCTTCCCTCTTTTGTCCTTATCTTGGTGACTCTTGGAATTCCCAAGATGACTCTTCATGGGAAAATGCATCCCATCCTTCTTTTGTCTTTACCCCATGGCTCTTTGACTTCTCCATGGGCCCTTCTTTTATCTCATATTCAACAAAAAATATATTCGTTAATATTAAATATATATTAACTCACATTAGCCAAGATATATCTATTACAAACAACATTAAATGCAATGGGGCCTTTATCACCAATAATGCTAGACCTTTGACATCAATGACAATATTTCCAACAATGGGAAGATATTTGGTGGTGAAGATTATTTTTTATTTTCATTATCTAGTATTAATTTTTTTGATATTCCTTATACTAGCTCCTCCCTGGTGATAGGGTTTACAAGGAGTCTCTAGGATGAGGAGTGGGAATTTGAAATTATCATGTCTACCTTGCCATATAAAGGTTATGAGGATTGTATAAATATATTTAATAATACCTTTTGGTGCTCTCATGAGAGAGAACTAGTAGATGGGAGTATCCGAGAGGATAACTTTAATGAGGGTGAGTTTGATTGCAAAGGAGATAAGCTTTCCCTTCCATCCACTTAGCTTACGATGAATCTTGTTAATGATAATATTATACATTTAATTTTTCCAATGCCTTTGAAAAGAGGAAAATACATATAGGAGTTTGAAGGGGTAAACTTCTCAATGCCCAATATTATTAAAGGAAATTCTAGATTTTGGGACTAACATTGAATAAAATTATCTTATATTTACTTTTGTTGATAGATTGTCTAGAGGATTTTTGTAGTTGTTAAGAGCGTCTCTAATTTATCTAACATATTGGAGAGTGGGAGAATCAAATAATATGGTATCGTACAAAAATTGCAAGTGAGTGTATGGTTTTCCATCTAAATTGGGTTGAATATCTTTGATGTTATTTCATATTTTGATATCCTTAATGTGTCTTCCAAGACCCTCAACCACAAGGATGAAGAGATAAGGAGATAGTTAGTCTCCTTGTCATATAAATTTTAAAAAAGAGAAAATCCCTTCAGGTGAGTCATTCATTAGATTTAAAAACTTGGGGGTAGTGTAGCATATTTTGATCCACATTCTCCAATCATTTCAAAATCTAAACCTTTGGAGGATGCCATCTAGAAAAATCTAGTTAACTCTAACATAGGCTTTGGTGTGTCCAATTTGATGATCATACCTTTTATTTTACTAACATTGAGAGAGTGGATGGTTTCATGCATGATGATAATGCCATCTGATATTTTCCTCCCTTTCATATAGCCACCTTTCTCTTCAAACATTAGTTTTAGAAGTAGCAGTTGGAGTCTATTAACAATGACTATGGAGATAATTTTGTAGTTGGAATTGTATAAGGATATGGGATCCAAGTGCTCAAGGGACTTAATATATGATTTCTTAGGAATGAGGGCTAATAAAGTGGATTTAAAATCTTTGAGCATGGCCTACGAGTCTTTGGATTCTTGAATGACCTCCCTAATGAGGTCCCAAAAATGTTGAAAAAAAAGAGCTAGGAAACTATTTTTTCACTTGAATAATACTCTGTCATACTAAAGAGATCTCCTTTGACTTCTTCTAGAGAGATTTCATCCTTGAGGTTTTCATTATCATTTATATTAACAAGTTGTGGAATATTATTGAAGAATATTTCTTGATGTCACTCATTATCGAGATGATCTTGCTTTATAATGCCCATCCAATACTCCACTAAATGTGTTTTGATTTCCTAAGGATTTTCAAGAGTATTTCCCTCATTGGTTCCAAGAGTTATGATATGGTTAAGTTTCCTCCTGATCTTACAAGAGTAATGGAAGAACTTCGTGTTTGTCTCCTTCAACACGCAATTTATCCCTTGGTTTTTGTTTCTAGTAAATTTTATCTTTCGTGTAGATGTCCTCAAGCTTATGGGTTACTCCCTCTTCTTCTTCAAGGAGGACATTAGATTTGAGGCCTTCTATTATGAGATGTTGAATGATCCCACTTCTAGTTTCTAGATTACTTTTTTCCTAGAATAAATTCTAAACGGAATCAATGTTCCACTTTCTCAAAGTTAATTCGAGGTTCTTAAGATTGTGCAAGAATTGATACATTTTAGTGTCATGCCTATTGCTTGGAGTATTTTAATTTTGAATTATCAATTCCTCAAAATCTAGGTGTTCCATCCACATTTTATCAAATCCTAAAGGAGATCTAGTTGGTTGTATACATTCTTTTATACATAGGGTAATTGGCCAATTATTTGACCTAGGAGTGTTTAAAACTTGTGTAGAAAGAAGGTAGTTGCTTTCCATCCAATTATTTGAGGCAAGAAACCTGTTAAGTCTTTCAAGAATGATTTCATTTCCTTTTATGTGATTATTCCAATTGAATCAACCTTTATTGATTTTTATGTCCCAAAGATCATATCGATTCACAAAGCTACATATTTTGGGATCCATAATGTTCCCCCCTTTATTTTCTTAGGAGTCAATTTTGGCATTGAAACCTCCTTCAATGCTCTATGTAGAGTATAGGTCTACACTGAGTTTGTAATTAAGTTGCCACCAAACATTCTATTTCTCATTAGGATTGTAGGAGTTATACATACTAACAAAATTAAAGCAAATAGGAGAATTGAGGCTTACTACTTTACAAGTGAGGCATTGGTTATCAATCTATGAGTTTTCAAGTCAAATTTTATGAGGATTTCATAAGAAAGTTAATCCTCCTATCATATATACAACGTCACTACCATAAATATCTATTTTAAAACTTTTAGAAATTCCCTTGATATGTGTAGAGAGATGCTTGAGTTTGGATTCTTGTATCATAAGGACATCAGGGTTATTAAAATGTATCAGGTGCTTCAATAGTCTTCTTTTTTATGGGTCATTAAGACCCATTATGTTCCAAGAGATGACCTTCATTGGGTAGGTTTAATTTGCTTGGTGTTTGCCAAGAAGGTGCCTACTTATTCATGGCTCCCTACCAGGATGACCTCCATCATGTTTTCATGTCATTTCTTCTTTTTACTAGGCCTTCCTTTGTGCCTTATCCCAAAGCTTCCCCTTGAAATTAAGTTTGGAATGATACTTATGAAGTGATGACTTGGGTCTAAGGATGTGATGTAGATATCGTTTATCTTTTACTGTGGTTGTAATTGTTAAAAACTATGTTTATTACCTAAATAAGTCTTACCCAACGTAGGATAGAGACCAAATAAAGCATGTGGATGAGTCTTAGGGGTAGTTAAGGAATTCTAGTGATAAGAAACCAAGTTTATTCAGTCAATTAAAGGATAGATAATTTGAAACAAGCATGGATACGATTATGAAATTAAATAAATAAGTATTAAATTTGAATCTATAAGTCTGATAAGAGGTTGTTGAAGATTAGCAGGGGTCTATACTATTGTTTGAAGAATTCATGAATAAAATAGAGATTATCTTTGATATGGGATGTTATATAATATTATAATATTACCTATGCTTATTATTATGATTTCATTTGTATCTATTTTCTATTCTTGAATTCCTTTTCACATTATGAGTCAAGAAAACATAGAATTATGTGTATTACAGTCTGAGGAAAGAAGACGTTTACGTGGTTTTACGAGCATGGAATCAAATGAATAATTAAGGAAGGAAGTTATGTTAGTATTGGATCCACCTGATCTAACAAGAGTGTTTGCTACTCTTTATATTGAGATTTTCACTCATTTTATCCCTCTCAAATTTGAGTTTTGTCTTAAAACCCTAGAATAGGGGTTTATGCACTAAAAGCACCATATATTTGTAACGAACCATCAAAACATTATAAAAATTTGTGTTAAGTTAATAAAACAATTCTTCCATCCAATACAAGTAGTTTTAATCTTGGAAAGTCTTTATAAATTCATATATTAAATATTGAGTGGTACAAACCTGTAAAAAGTCTTGAAAATTAGGGTTAAAGACCTGGAAACTTGCATAACTTCAAAATAATTATTTCAAACATATTGAAAATTAGTAGATAGGGGATAGAGAGTGTAATTAAGAGGATCCAAGAGGTTTCTAGTTGTAAACATTATTATAAGTGCAATTATAAGTGATTGAGTGTCTGTAGTCCTAGAATTAGGCCTAAACATGGCTTATTGAAAAGAAACTTGAATTACCATAAGAACTTAGACATAAGAGGTTAGATAATTTGTGATAGGTCATTAATCACTTATTAAGGGATGTCTTAACATTTTATAATAATCTCAATCCAAATTTTTAATCCATAACCTTTCTTAATTAGTTGAGAAGGCTATAAGCCAAAAAGAGAAAAGGTAGATTTTGAAGAGTCTCAGACCTTAAAGATCCACTTGCACCATGGTGGTATTAGATCCTAGTATTATATGTTTCAATATTGAAAATATATCATTGATTTTTTTGAAAATTTATGAAAGGAACTTGGCATGATGAAAATTAGAGCAAGAGGCAAAGGTCAAAGGAGACAACCTACTCAAGCAGTGTAGGAGATGAGGAATATGGCAAGGTTACAAGCCATGGAACTTGCTTAGAGGAGAGGAATTGACATGGGAGATGTTAGTGATAGATAATAGGAAGAGATGCCTCAAGAAGAAGGGGAAGAACTAGAGGAAGCATAAGAGAGAGCATATGGAATATTGATTGAAGTAGTAATGGGGGTTAATTCCAAGCCCAAGTTAAAGATATCTATGTATGAAGGCAGCCTGAATGTAAAAAAGCTAGTTGATTGGATAAAATCCGTGGATAATATTTTGAGTATGAAGGCATACAATATGATGACAAGAATATGAAGTTTCTAGTTAGCAAATTAAAAGGGCATGCATCCCTCTAGTGGGATGGAGTACAAGATGAAATAAGAAGGAAAGAAAAACTCAAGATCAAGAGTTGGAATAGGATGGTGGGAAATATGAAAGGAAAGTTTATTCCAAGGTATTACCAAACTAATCTCTTTAATAAACTTAAAAATCTAAGGCAAAAGAAGATGACATTTAAAGACTACATAGAAGATTTTTATAGGCTAACTATCAAAGTATGTCACATTGAAGAACATGATGAAAAGGTGGCCATATATATGAATGGGTTGAGATTCAAAATTCAAGACTAAATCAGTATTTTGACACCAAGATTAGTTGAGGAGGCATACCAATATTCTCTAAAATAAAATGAGAAATTATTAAGGAAACAAGTTTAGCATTCAAGAGCAAGAGTCAAAAATAGTAGGAGTAGAGGAAAGCATGGTGGTAGGAGTCAATTACAAGCACACAATGAAGAAACTAGTAATTCACAAAGCCAAGGACAAGTCACAAGAGGTGGTTATTCATTCAAGGGTAGGAGACCATTTACTAGAGGCAGAGGAAGAGGTTTCATTGGTAGATGCCTCAAATGCAAAAAATATAGGCATAGATCTTATGAGCGCCTATATAACCCTTCCACAAGTCAAGGTAATGCTCACTATCTCAAGCTAATGAAGAGAAGAGTGTGGGATCACCTTATCATGAAGATGCACTTGAAGTTGGAGAATCTCTACTTATAAAGAGAGTCTTGCTTGAGCCCAACAAAGAGATCAAAGAGCTTGCTCAAAGGAAGACACTGTTTAGAACCACCTATAAGTCCAAGGGTAAGTGCTATAAAGTTTGTATAGATAGTGAAAGTACTAATAATATAGTGTCATCTGAGATGGTTGATAAGTTAGACTTAAAAAAATCCAGGCATTGTACTCCTTACAAGGTATTTTGGCTACAAAAAGGACACCAAGTCCTAGTGAATGAGAAATGTAAGCTAGAATTCCATATAAGAAGCTACAAATATGAGGTGTTATGTGATATAATGTAAATGGATGTCTACCGTGTTCTTTTGGGTAGAACTTGGTAGTTTGACAAGAAGGCAATGCATGATGGGAAAAATAATACATATACCTTTATGAAGGATGGAAATAAGCACACACTTATACCCTTGAAGGATGAAAATGCAACAAGAGAGGAAAATCCTAAGGTGTTGTTAACAAGTGGAAAAGAGTTCATGCAACAAATTAAAAAGGAAGAGGTAAGTTATGCATTGGTTGGAAAGCCTAGGATAGTTGTTACCACTCAAAAATTGACTAATTGAACTTATTGAATGATTTTATGGATATTGTTATGGATGACATTCCTAATGAATTACCTCCAATGATGAGCATCAGTCAACATAGATACCTCATTCTAAGAGCCAATATCTCAAACAAAGTAGCATATAGGATGACACCAAAGGAAAATGAGGAGATAAAGAACCAAGTACAAGAATTGTTGGATAAAGGACTAATCAAGGAGAGTTTGAGTCCTTGTGATGTTCCAATAGTCGTATCACCCAAAAAGGATGGAGGTTGGAGAATGTGTACTGATTCAAGGGCTATTATAATCTAATGGATTGTCTAAGTGGTGCAAGGTACTTTTCCAAGATAGATTTGAAAAGTGGCTATCATCATATTAGAATTAGAGAGGGAGATGAATGGAAGACTACTTTTAAGACCAATGATGGGCTTTATGAATGGCTTGTCATGCCATTTGGACTGACTAACACTCCAAGTACCTTCATGAGGCTTATGAATGAGGTACTCAAGGCCTTCATAAGTAAATTTGTTATTATTTAACTCGATGATATCCTAATTTATAGTCAGCGAAAGGAAGAACATATAAGACATCTTAGAATGGTTTTTAATAAGTTGCATGAAGAAAAGTTATTAATCAATCTTAAGAAGTGCAATTTTATGAAAACATAACTGGTTTAGTTGGGTTTTATTATTTATCAAAAGGGATTGAAGATGGATAAGGAGAAATTTAATTCCATAATAGAGTGGCCTACTCCAATAAACACTTTTGAAGTAAGAATTTTTCATGGCTTAGCAAGTTTTTACAAAAAGTTTATAAGAAATTTTAGTAGTATTTGTGCTCTAATTGTGGAAACAATGAAAGGGAACAAGTAGCCATTTATATGGACTAAGGTAGCTCATAAATTTTTTTATATTCTTAATAAAAATACTATAGAGCAGCCCATTCTAGTTTTACATGATTTTAACAAACTTTTTCAAGTGGAGTGTAATGCTAGTGGAACTGCCATAGGAGCTATTCTAGTGGAGTGTAAGTCAAGAAGGCAAACTAGTTGCCTATTTCAGTGAGATACTTAATGAATAAAAAATGAAGTATTAAGTATATGACCAAGAGTTTTATGCTATTTTTCAAGCTTTGAAGCAATTTAGACATTAGTTGATGCCTAAAGAGTTTGTATTGTATACAGATAATCATGCTTTATAATTTATTAGTAGTCAAACTAAGCTAAGTTAAAGGCATATGAATTGGGTTGAGTTTTTTCAAACTTCCTCTTTTGTTATCAAGCATAAAATTGGAAAATATAACAAAGTTATAGATTCTTTGAGTAGGATAAATCTGATTTTGTATTGAGTCTCAAGTCAATATCTTGGGATTTGACTCATTGAAAGACTTATACAAGGAAGATCATGATTTCAAGGAGGTTTATGAGGTATGTGAGAATCCAGTGAGCAAAGATAGGAGTCCATGGATGGACTATATGTTGAAAGAATAATTATTATTCAAGGGTAACCAACTATGCATACCAAAAGGATCAATGAGAGAGAATCTAATAAAGGAAAAACATGGTGGTAGCTCGGTAGGACATTTTGGGAAAGACAAAACACTTGCTCAATTAAGTGCACATTAATATTGGCCAAGAATGAAAGGTGATGTGAAATTTTTGTTGAAAGGTGTATAATATGTCAATATGCCGAAGGTACCAGTCAAAATGCAGTCATATACCAGCCATTACCAATTCCTAGTAGGCCATGGGATTCAGTTAGCATGGATTTTGTGCTTGGGCTGCCAAAGACTCAAAAATATAATGATTCAATTTTTGTAGTAGCTGATAGGTTTTCCAAAATGGCTTACTTTATTCCTTGTACAAAAACAATTGATGTAACTCATATTACTAGTCTATTATTCAAAGAAGTAGTAAGATTGCATGGGCTTCCTAGAAGCTTTATATCTGAAAGGGACACTAAATTTGTTAGTCACTTTTGGAAGACTTTTCGAAATAAGTTGGGGACTACTTTAAGTTTTATTTGAGCTTACCATCCTTAGACTAAAGGTCAAAATTGAGTAGTCAATAGGAGCCTTGAAAACATCCTAAGAAGCTTCGTAAGTAATCATCCCAAATAGTGGGATCAAGTAATAGCTCATGCAAAAATTTCATATAATAACTCTCCAAATAGAAGTCGTAGGTTTTAGTCCATTTCAAATTGTGTATGAAATTCATCCAAGGGGATTCAATGAGCTGATAAACTTAGGCAAACAAGAGAGAAGAAGTGCAGAAGGAGAAGATTTTGTAGCAGCTATGCAAGAACTCCATGAATAGGTAAAACAAAAGATAGAGATGAGTTCAAGTAAGTATAAAAGGAATGCTGAATTGAAAATAAGAGCAGTAAATTTTGAGGTAGGAGATATTTTACTTGCTCATCTTAGGAAGGAAAGATTCCCTATGGGGGAATATAACAAGCTAAAGATGAAGAAGATTGGATCATGCAAAGTTCTTACGAAATTTTCAACTAATATATATGAATTGGAGCTTCCAATTGACATTAGAATCTCACCTATATTCAATGTATTTGATATATATCCTTTAAAAGAAGATGATAATTCAAAAAAAACACATAAAGATAAGGATGATCAGAACATCCATTGGGAGCAACAACTACCAAAGAGATAACCAGATCAACCTAAAGCCATCCTAGACAAGAAGGTGGTGAAGAAGACAAAAGATAATGAATAGTTTTAGTACTTGGTTAAATGTAAGGACCATCCACTTGAATATTCAACATGGATGACACCTTCAGATATCATCATGCATGGCAATAGTGTTGAAGATCTCATGAGCAAGAGCTCATGAATAAGTCTTTTGTTCCCTGATAGTTTGATGTAGGTGCATCATTGTATATAGTTCAATTACATTAATTAGTGGTCTTAGGGGGTTGCATGGGTCTTATCTAGTCAATAATAATCCCTCTATAAGATTCAAGTGTGATTTAGAGGTTATTTTGTAGTGTTTTTGGATTTTCCTGCCAAAACCAATAATTCAAATGTTTTAATTGGTTATGGCATGTTTGAGGGGTTTTAATAAGTTACAAGGATCATGATCTTTATGAAGTGATACTTGGGGTCTAAATATGTTATGTAGATGATATTTATATTTTACCATGGTTGTAATTGTTAAAAACTATGTTTCTTACCTAGATAAGTCTTACCCAACATAGGATAGAGAACAAATAAAGCATGTTGATGAGTCTTAGGGGTAGTTGAGGAATTATAGTGATAAGAAACCAAGTTTAGTCAATTAGTTAAAAGAGATAGAGGTCAAAACAAGCATTGATAAGCTTAATAAAGTAAATAAATAAGTATAAAACTTGAATTTGCAGGTCTGAGAAGAGGTTGTTGAAGATTAGCAAGGGTCTGTATTATTGTTTGAAGAATTCATGAATAAAACAGAGCTTATCTTTGATATGGGATGTTCTCTAATATTATAATATTTCATATGCTTATGTTTATGAGTTCAATTGCATCTATTTTCTATTCTTTAAGTCCTTTTCACACTCTGAGTCAAGAAAACACAAAATTATGTGTCTTACAGTTTGAGGAAGGAAGACTTTTACGTGGTTTTATGAGCATGGAGTCAAATCAATGATTAAAGAAGCAAGGTATGTCAGTATTGGATCCACCTGATCCAACAGGAGTGTTTGATGCTCTTTATATTGATATTTTTACTCATTTTATCCCTCTCAAGTCTAAAATCTGTCCTAAATCCCTAGGATAGGGGTTTATGCACTAAAAGCACCATATCTTTGTAATGAACCATCCAAACATTCTAATAATTTGTAGTCAATTTTTAGAGGACTTATTCCACATAACATAGGTGGATTTAAGCTTGGAAAGTCTTTATAAATGCATATATTGAAGATTAAGTGGTACAGACCTGTAAAAAGTCTTGAAAATTAGGGTTGAAGACCTAGAAATTTGATTAATTCCCAAACGATTGATTCAAACCTCTTGAAAATTGGTAAACAGGGGATAGAGAGTGTAATTAAGAGGATCCAAGAGGTTTATAGTTGTGAACATTCTTATAAGTACAGTTATAAGTGATTGAGTGTCTACAAACCCAGAATTAGGCCTAAACAGGGCTTATTGAGAAAAAACTTGAATTACCATAAGAGGCTACAAAATTTGTGATAGGTCATTAGTCACTTATTAAGGGATGTCTTAAAAGTTTATAAGAATGAAGAAGCCAAAGTTTTAATCCATAACCTTTCTTAACTAGTTTACAAGGCTACAAGCCAAAAAGAGAAAAGATAGCTTTTGAAGAGTCTCAGACCTTAAGGATCCACTTGCACCAATTGGGAGTTCTTCCATTGGCTTGAAAACAATGTGGCTAATGTTTCATGGAGTCCTACCTTTCTAAAGAAATATGGGCCTCCTCCAATAATTTTTCTTTGTCATATTCATTTGAAAAAATCCCTACGAAGTAGCCTCTCGCATAGGTTCTTAGTTCAAATTCTTCTTTCATTTTCCAAGATTTTCATGTTGAGGTATCAGATTCGTTCACAAAAATCCATATGAAGTAACCTCTCGCATAAGCTCTTAGTTCAAAATCTCCTTTCATTTTCCAAACTTTTTGCGTCTAGGTATTCAACTCTTTCAATGCAAGCATAGAAATTTGCAGGTTCGGATTCTACCATGCAAACCAACTATATTCTTTTTTATTTCCAAGATCAAACATTGTGAGTTATTTCTCCTCTAAGGCTTGCTTGCATGTTTTTTTGGGTCGAGATTCAGAGTCCATGATCTTTTTCTTTCTTGCAACAACCATTGAAGCGTTAATTTTTGTTTCCAAAACCATGTTTCTTATTCATACCACCAAATGTCTTAATGTGGATTCTACCATGCAAACCAGCAATATTATTTTTGATTTCCACAAGATCAAACATTGTAAGTCGTTTCTCCTTTGAGGCTTGCTTGCATGATCTTTTGGGTCGAGATTCAGGGTCCATTATCTTTTTCTTTCTTACAACAACCATTAGAGCATTAATTTTTGTTTCCAAAACCATGTTTCTTGTTCCTACCTCCAAATGTCTTAACGTGGGTTTTTTAGGAAGAAGGTGAGTTCCCCCTCCATTGGATATTCATTGATGGTCTACTGATCTATCAACTTTTAAGAGAGATTGAAGCAAAGAGAAGAGGATTCAAGCTACGATAAGGATGCTTTCATCAAACCTTAGTAAAGCTCTTTTTTCCATTTCAAATAATATTTTTTAAACTTTTAAATTCATTTACATTAAATTATTTTTGTATGTTTCAAATACTTATATCTATATTTAACTAGATTATAAAATTTAAAAAAAAAATTAAAAAAATTGTATGATTTTCCCTACTATTTTTATTAAATTGCAAGAGGTGAAGGGTCCCAAAGTTTTTGAATTGCTTTATGGATTGTGCTACCCTTTTGAAGTTACTATTGCTGCTACTTTTATATGTACCACAACAAAATAGTATATAATTGAAGGGTTTTGGAATATCAAAAATAATTAAATGTTTTCATTGTATAAGAAATTATAGTATTTTATTATTAAAAAAAAAAAATTAATATAAATTTAAAGCAGTGGTATTTCCACAGTCCATGTGTTGAGTATGTTTGGATTTCTGATTAAAACTGTGTCAAGAATTTTTAAAAAAATTCTGGATACAGTTTGAACATAAATTTGTTTTAATATGTAATAAGAATATTTAAAAGTTAAATTCCAATTCTAAATAAATTTGATGAAATGAATATCAACATAGATAGATTTCAATTTTTAAGATTAAATTGAAGAAGTGCATTTATTAGTACGCTTAATACAAATATAAATTATCCACAATCAAAAAATATTTTTCATATTTAATATGTTTTTTAATTTTGGAAACTGCTTTTTATTTTGAAATTTTTTTTTTCAAATTAAGGTATTAATGGAATCACGAAATCACGAGGGGCTCGAGAAATTTTGTGAAAATAAATACAAATGATTTATTTACCCCTAACAGGAGTGCAGATAAAGAATTTCAACAATGTCAAAAGCCTTGCAATCGTTACACAAATTGGGCTGCTGATATAACATCAACACCCATAGACAGAAGCCAGCAGCCATTAATCATTATTGGCACAAATGAAAACCAAATCCAGATTATAACAGGGCAGGAACAGAAGTTAGATTTGTGGGTTGCTGCGGAAGGATCCCAAAGCCTTGATGGCTGCTGCCCTCAAAATGTATTGATGGTATGCTGCTGCAATGGCTGCTCCCACAAAAGGACCTACCCAGAATATCCACTGCATGCATCAAAATACGCACATTAACAATCCACCCTATAACCTTAGTTATAAATCAACTATGCACTGTATTGTATATTTAAGAAACATACCAGAGCTTGGTCATAATACTTACATGGTCATCCCAGGGCTGTTGGTGGCCATAGATGACAGCTGCTCCAAAACTTCTTGCAGGGTTGATGCCTGTGCCTGTGATGGGGATGGTAGCCAAATGCACCATGAACACTGCAAAACCTATTGGCAATGGAGCCAACACCTGCATGTAACACAAACCATTGTCAGCCCATTCCAAAACCATCATTTTAGTAACATACAACAAATGTAACTTAGACTTCATAAAGCTTACAGGTAGTTTGGCTAAATCCCCAGTTATTCAGAAAAAATATACAACAAATATAATTAAAACTTCATAAAACTTACAGGAACATGAGAGTCACGAGCACTACGCTTGGGATCTGTAGCAGAGAAAACAGTGTAAACCAGTACAAATGTGCCAATGATCTCAGCACTCAACCCCACACCCTTTGTGTAGCCATGAGCAACAGAGTTGGCTCCACCTCCATATCTATCATAGTAGGACTTCTGGAAGGCTTTCACCAGTCCACAACCACAGATGGCACCCAAGCACTGGGCTACCATGTAGAGCACAGCCCTTGGGAAGGACACCTTCCTAGCCAGAAACAACCCAAATGTAACAGCTGGATTGATATGCCCACCTGCACATTTGTATCAAACAGATCCCATAAGCATTGCTGCATGAAATATAAACAAAAATATGGGGAAAAAAAAAAAAACTCGTTGAGGCTGCTGCAGAAGCATGGTTTGTTTCTGATTTCAGACCTGAGATACCAGCAGTGCAATAGACCAGCACAAAGATCATTCCTCCAAAAGCCCAGGCAATCCCCAAGAGGCCAACACTACCACAGGCATCACTGTTTCTCTTATGCCCAATGACAGTTGCAACAGTTACATACAAGAAGAGCAACGTTGCAATGAATTCTGCAATGAGTGCACGGTAGAAAGACCAGAGCTTGAATTCTTTCAAATCAAAGAAAGCAACAGGCGGTGGATCTGTGTAATCCTTGGTCACAAAGCCCTCCTGCTCCATTTCTTTCCCACCTTCCTTCGCCATTATCTCTATCTAAACAACTTGGTATCCACTACCCAGTTTACACAGAGAGTCAGGAAAACTTCAAAAGAAATAAGAAAGCGCTGCAGGATTATGCAGTGATCAGTGATGTGGAAGGTTGTCATGTGAGGTATTTATTGCCAAAGGACCCATTCACTGTCTACCGTCTCTGTCAAATCTGCCTGGCATAAACCAGTCACCAACGGACAATTCCTAAAGCAGGCTACTCATACACACTGTACAATAATCAGAATTGGCAGTTAGAAACAGTAACTAAATAAATATAAAGATTAAACCATGGTATATAGGTAACAATCAATCACAGCCCCAAGTACTGCAGACACATCTGCTAGTGGGTGAGGAATGTCAATAGGCATCTTTTCTAACCGATGTTTTTATAATGATGAGGTCACTGTCAATATTCGTTGGATTCTGAGCCCACTGCATTAGGTTTATCGAGGCGGGGCTGGGACAAGAATTTATCCATTTAAAGGGCCCTCTAACAATTGAAATAATATAAGAGGTTTAGGGCAGTTACTAAAGTGAGCTACATAAATTCATGACAATTCAACTTTGAATTTTATATATTTTAATGGTTATAGTTATTTTAAAGGTAGTTAAGTAAATTTGTGTTTTTTTAAAGAAATGTAATAAGTTTAAATTAGATAGATAGATAGATAGTTTAATAATGTTTACAAGATTAAAAGTAGTTTTTAGGATTCCAAATTTAAAAATATAATAGGAGTGAAGACGCTGTCGAAAAAAAAAGAAGAATTGATTTGTTCAACCTAAGTTTACAAGTAGTTTTGCTTTTGAAAGTTCACTCTTCTATTGTGGGTTTTGATCATAAAATCTCCTTTTTTATCAATGTTCTATATTTCAAATATAGTGAGCATAGATATTTCTTGTACGTTGTGCAGATATTTAGCTCTAATGTCATTGTATGCAGAGCATTTTATGAGATAATATCATTCTATGTCAATCATATCTGATGTGCACATTGGACACATTCTCTCTTCCTATTTTATGTTAGGGTTGTCCATCTACTTGTCTCACATCAAGGTTGGTGTGACCCTGTTTTCAATTAGATTATGAGCATGTTCATTCTCCATTTAATTTTTGCTCCTATGTAGTTTTTTCATCATGCTCATAAGCGGGGTTGAACTTGGTCATGTAATACCGCTCTTTCCTCAGGGTATCTACTTTATCCACATGTTTGTTTAAAACTTTTTCCTCACATAGCTCTTTATCTCTTTATTGGTCATTGGGCACTCGTGCAAGCTAATATCCCACTTATCCATCCATATTTTGTTTTGTTTCATCCACGTCCTCTTTCACTTGCTCAACGCTTCTTTTATTACCACCTTTGGCCACCTATTCTTCTTCAAGCCCTCTACTTTCTTTATGTATCCTAGGAGACATATCATAGTTACAATTTTTATTGGGAAAGTACTTGTTTAAGCAAGAATTGTCTAAAACGAAAATGACGTTTTAATCTTGAAAGTACTTATGATGATTAAACATTTCTGAATTCTCTCAAATTATCTCCACTTTAATCTTGACATATCGTTGGCCCAAACTTTACATCTATAAAATACCACTAAAACTACCAATAACCCAAACAAAACTCCGATAATCTTCCAATCTCACAAATCAACATCTCTACCCTTAATTTGAAAAGAGAACACCCCTCTCCAACCCTTTGTATTCTCTTTTTTATATATAAACTACTTTCCGAACTAAAAACTACTTAAATATCTGCCTAAACACAGAGATACTTTTTATAATGAAAATACAAAATGGTTTCTTATTTTTCTTGATAATGTGACAAGTTACCAAATGTATGACTAATAAAAGTTGCGGCTGTTTCAATCTAAGTTGCGGCCTTTAAATTTAATCTGCATGGGGTAAATGCTTGTACGTCCATTTCCCAAAATTGAAGGTTGACCAACTGATTAAAGCGGACGTCTCCTGCGGCAGCCGGGGCCCCGCCCATTCCCGTTATCTGCAATGTTAGTTGGCGGTTGTCAGATTTAGTGGAGTTCCAACTGTCGTTTTCTAACGCCATCGAGCTGGCTGGCCATGATTCTGTCGACACTGAAGGCCCTTTTTAGCCACGGCGTTGTCTATTCATTTTCATGTGACCGACCGGCCAGCCTACCCGCGCTGTCGTGGGGCTACCGGCAACGGCTATCTTTCTTGTTTTTAATATGATATCTCCACCTCCTATTAGCTGTCTCCTGGCCCCACCTCAAGGTCGCTGATTGGCTGACGTTATCTGAGAATTACGCACGTTGAAAGGCAGGGGCACCCTCTCTTTGTTTAGTGTTTTCGCACATGTCACCACGTTACTAACTTTTACTTTTCATCTTTATTATGGGAGTCATCTAAGCCAAATAATTTGTTTTTTAACTTAATCGTAATTTTATATATATATATATATATATATATATATATATATATTTATATTGGTTTTAAAAATAAAATTTGTATTGTTGGAGATGAAGACTTTGCATTCTTTTGTTGATAGAGTTAACACTAATCCAGGGGCCAAAGATTTCATTGGGATGTTGATTCTCTTTCATTTGTGAGATTGCAGTGAAAGGAGTTAGTAGGGGAGTATGCCAAAAGAATGGAGTCTCCCTTTCACCGTGATGGGTAGGGCTTTGATTCGCAGTGATGGTCAAATAGGGATGACATCATGCAAGGGGGAGGGGAAGGAAGGTGTGAGGGCATTTAGGGAAGAATTTTGGGCCGCTGTCCAAACCTACTAAAAGGGATAATCACACATCTAGGGCATCTTTTGGCCCATTGGTTCTTCAGTCTGAGCAATCTAGGGTTTTGAGTGCCACAAAGGATTATCCAGTTGTCAATTTTGAGGAGGCTCCGGAGGAGGTGCTTCAATGTGAGGATTGGTATGCAAAAAGGGGTTTAGTGTGCAGAGTCGATAGGTTTTGGCTTACCCTTCCTCTTCTTCATCAGTGGATTTCATATTCTTGACGACCTATTTTGTAGGGAAATTTAAAAATTTATCTATGCTGAGAGGATTTTTCATTGTGGTTTTTTATAATCTTGTTGATCGTAATAAGATTATTCATGCCAATCTTAGAGCTGTGATCATCATCTTCTCCATCTGAGACCCTAGTTTTCAGACTTTAATTCACTGGTTGAAAACCTCTTTCTCAAACCCATCTAGGTGTAGTTGTCGTATCTTCCTTTCCAGTTTTGGTCGAAGTCTAGGATGTTGGCTATTAGGGGATCCTTGGGTGAATTGCTAGACATTGATGCTTCTTCTTTAAATATCTCCTGAATGAATTTTTCTAGGGTACTTGTTTGTTTGAATATTTCTCAGCACCTTCCTGAAATGATTGAGTTGAAAGTTAAAGGTAGATGTTGGTAACAAACCCTTGATTATAAGGGGCTTCCCTTCAAGGCTCAGAAATACTTCAAAATTAGTCATCTTTCTATTTCATGCCAAAATTCCAAATGCAAAGAGGATTCTTTGTGGTGGAAGGAGGCAAGTGAAGAGCTTCTTACTATGTTTTTAGATAGCGATATTGTTATGCTTCAAGAGTTGTTTCGTCAATCCTCAATGAAGAGGATTCAAAAGCGGGTTTAGTTCATATGATGTCTCCACCTTAGATTTCAGAGGTCATTGGGTCAATTGAAAAGAGTTATGTAGATTTAGTTAGCAAGAAGAACCTATAAAGGCTCATAGATAGATAGGTGTATCATTCCAAGTTTGAATTCAGGTATTTTGAGTAATCAAGAAGAATTGATGGTTGTGAGAAGCAAGGAAAAAAAAACGTCTCATTCTTACTTCCCCTTCCAAGTTACTTTTCTCTCACAACAAAGCGAATAAGGGTGGGACTTAGTAATATATAGTTCTTTGTTTTTGTAAATTTTGTTATTTGATGACAAGTTGAAGTATTTTTAAATACTTTTAGGTAGTGTGTTTTGTTGAGAATATGTTGATCAGATGTCTTGATGGTTTTTATTGTCAAGTCAGGCCTATTTTGTTATCTGAGTATTTATGTTATCAGGAAGGGGTTTCGTAAACCCTAGAATATATAGATGTTGATTCTCTTTCATTTGTGAAAGGAGTTAGTAGGGGTTTCATAAATCATATAGGCATATAGAGAATGATATCTCTTGACATTTTTACATAGATTTATCTAAGATATGTATACTAATAGTTAGAACTTTCTTTAAAAATATTCTATATATATTTCTTAAAATTTAACTAATTATAATATTTTTTTAAATAGTATATATATTAAAATGCACTCACAAACTTGTATTAATCTAAATTTTGTGTGTGTGTGTGTGTGTGTGTGTGTGTGTGTGTGTGTGTGTGTGTGTGTGTGTGTGTGTGTGTGTGTGTGTGTGTGTGTGTAAGATTCAGATTAATACAAGTTTGTAAGTGCATTTTAATATATATATTATTTTAAAAAATAATAATAATTAGTTAAATTTTAAGATATATATATAATATCTGTTGTACTACATATTTTAAATGTGATTTATAATATAATATATATAAAAATAAATTATTACTAAATAGAAGATATAATTATCTACATTAGATTAATTATCTATATTATATTAGATTTGTGATCTAAGTGGAATATATGTCTCACCAAATAATATCTCTCACATCTTTTGTATATATGTTCTAAGATATATAATAATTTATTCTAGTAATAATGTTATTCATAGTATTGATTCCTTAAATTCAAATATAGTTATTTATTTATTTTTAAATTGAAAAACATCTACGCTATTTTGCATCTTTAGTTCTCCCCCATCCCCTTCTTTTAATTTTGAAAAGAACTTACCCAACATTTATCCCAAATGCCATTTATCGAAAACAATGTAATGTCATGATTTATTTTATGACCTCAATTTTAAGGGTCATCATATGAATAATGGATCAATACAAAGAGGAAGGCTAGTCTCCCAAGACGTACCTCCTATATATGGTGAAAGTTTATGTCCCATTAAGTCTTTCTTTCCAGGTTGCAATGAAAGACAATTGTTCTTAGTTACTCCCACTTCTAAATTACACTTATTGAGTGTCCATAAAAGTTTTGGACACTAGAAAACCATGGAGTTGCCTTCAGAATGCTTGTCATATTACGAACCTAAAACAATATCAGACATTTATTTACTTGCATGAAAACTTTTTGTGGACTACTTACCCATCATGGACTCACCAAACAAGGTATAGTTGGGGTATTTAGATGTATGAATCTGAGAAAGATGCATGAAAGGTTTTTACAGGACCAGAAGATGTACTTTTATGGAATGGGCATTCATGCAAAGGAACTGAGATTGATCAGATCAGAAGCTACTACATGCCTCGGATGTATATAAACAATCTTGAAAGAGGAGTGATTAATGCATACAGTGTCAAAAATGATCAAAGTAGCTATAAACCAGAGTATCCAAATGAATATTGGGAATTTGATTTAAGGTTGGAGTGTTGAAGCAATAAAAATATGAATAAGAATCAACCAAATGAGTGCACCATGCTAATCATTGATAAAGAAATATATATAATGATTGAATTAACCATGAATGTGGTAACAAAATCATAGAATCCTAGCGTATCTTGCCTTTTCTCTTCTCTCAAATAATTTATAATTGCCTCTGATGATAAGCTTCCTCTCTAAGAATAGTGTATCCTCTTTTTAAAAACAACTAAAAGAAGGTTTTTTGTCACTCATAAGAAAATACAACCAAAAAGGAGAATAGCTGTGTATGATATGAATATTGAGCTATACAATTTTGATTCTAATTTACATTGGAATTAAATAGATAAGTGTGTCAAATTCGAGCTCACATTTATTCAAAGGAGAAACACTTCATCTCATCTATTACCTTCAACTTTTTTTCACTTTTCTATAATTTTTATAATTAGTATTTTCATTTGTTATATTATATAGATTTATCAAGCTTTTGGAATGACTCTTGGTATAATAATGTCGTGGAGTTTATTTTAAATAGTTTTTTTTAAGGTGACAACTAAATGGATGTTAAATTTAAGGCTGGAATTAAAATTGAACACACTCACTCCATTATAGCCCACTACCACCCCCAGATGCTATTGTAGAACACCTCTTGGTGTAATAAGAGTTAGCATGTAATTATTTATTGATAGTCTAAAGTTTTATAATAATACTATTAAAATTAGCATGCAATTATTTGGGTTGAGATTAAAATTATATTCTAATTGTTGTATTGATGTCTCCTAATACTATTTGTCAGTATTCATTATCTTTGTGCATACAGTAAATATCCATTGCAGGGTTGGGTAGATGCAGGATAATGGGGGACAAAACGGGGGTATAAAGCGACACCTTTTTTTCTAAAAATAAAAATAGTTCAACTTGGAGAGAATGTTAGAGACACTTTGAAAAGGAATTTGACACTGACATAAAAACATGCATTGTGGCATTTTAAATGTAGTTTCTAAATATATAATTTTTTTCTAATACCCAACTGATAAATGTATGCGAAATAGATGTATTTATGATAATAGATTGGTCATTTTTTGTAAAAAGATAAGGAGAGTGAATTTGTACAAACATATTTTTTTAGTAAACGATTGAATTTTTGTATGAAATTTCATATATAGATAGATGAAATGTTGATTATTGTTGAGAATATTTTTTATTATATATATAATTTTTAATTAATTTTACAAGTCAAAATAGCTGGAAAATTAAAATTGCAAGTGTACAAATACAACTTTTTGACCCTAACTTTATGAAAATCTTTTTTGAAAAACATAGTTGACAATGTATAGATTATTGAGATATAAGTTTTATAAGCGTCCGATTAATATTCAAAAAGTTATAAGGAAATTTGTGTTGATATGTATATAGACTATAATGAGATATGTTATGTAGAAATTTAATAATAATTATAAATAATATTATAACATTAAAAAACTTTATATATTCAAAAACTACGCTTTCCCTTCTACAAACCCATATAATTTTTTTAAATAATAAAAGTTGTCTGATCAGATGTGTCGACAAAGATGAAAAAGACTCTTAAATTTTCTATAAACTAAGTGGGTTGTTCTATGACTAGTTTCAAGGTAGGTTCAAACCTCCCCAAGCCTGTACCCAAGGCAAATTTGGAGGGAAAATGCAAAAAAAATTAAAATTTTGAAAGGGTGTATGTCCTTTTAAGACTGCATTTTTTTTTTCAATTTGAGGTTTTTTGAAAAACATACACACACACACACACACACACACACACACACACACACACACACACACACACACACACACACACAATTAGAGGTTGTTGTTAAGCACCTTAGACTACAAATTTTTTTGCCATGTTTGATGTTTTTCAAGGATATATTTAGCAAAATAAATGTTAAGTATAAGTTTACATTTAATTTTATTTTACTAAATATAACAAATTAGGGTCACTTAGCATCTTCTGATATTGATTAGAGAGTTGTAGGAGTTACCATTCAGAAGTTAGTTTTTCAAATTCCATTCCAGTCAATACTTAGTTTTCAAAATTTTAGGATCAAAAGATAGAATGAGAAACGAGGTTACAAATCATGTTATGTATGTAATAGATCTATACCATTGATTATGCCCCATGTTTTACCTATTTGAGTATGTCCTACCTACTTTACCTAGTTGAGTATGCCCTACTCGATTGAATACCCGAGCTTGAAAGTGGATTCTTAAATAATTTATGGGTTTTTCAATCAATGGGTCTATCAATATGCATAAATGACTGCCTTGTATCATATAACTTGTAACATACCTATAGTCATAACACAGTCACTCATATATGACATTTATTGCATACCTATTACATATATGTATGCATTCACTCATACATGACAACCTATAATCATGATACGATAACTTATTCTAGACATGAATGTAGCTAATCACCCTAATAGACTCCATTCAAAATAGAATAAATCAAACACAATTCAAATTCATTCTAAAAAGATACCATTCACTCTAAAACAAATATTAGATAGATGGTCAATCCATGTTTCATAAATTCCAATCTCATTCTTTATTCCCAAGTCACGTAGAATAAAGTCATATTCTTACACTTCAAATTCACATAGGACACTCCCTTATTGCCCCTCATCATCACTAATCACTCCCTCATAAACCCTTGTATTCATTTATCATCCCTATTCATTCCCTTATAGGTTCTCATTGTGCCTCATTATCCCTAATCACTCCCTCATTGGATATCGTCATCCTTTATTGTTGCTAATCAATCCCTCATCAACCCTCATCATCCTTAGTCACTCCCTCATCATCCCTCATCATTACCCATTATCATTGATCATCCCTAAACACTCCCTCATCAAACCTCATCAACCCTAATCATACCTAATCACTCTCTCATCATCCTGAGCATCATCCCTAGTCACATTCTCATCATCTCTCATCATCCCTAATAACTCTCTCATTAACCATCATCATTTCGTATCGTCCCTAATTGATCCTTCATCATCTTTCATTAGACCCCTCATTATCCCTAATCATTCCCTCATCAACCCTCATCATCCTCAATCATCCCTAATCACCCCCTCCTCATCTATCTTCATCCTTCATTATCCCTAACCATTCCCTCATTGTCCCTCATCATACCTAATCACTCTATCATCATCACTAGTCACTCCCTCATCTAGTAGAGTATGTTCCAATATAGTAGTCATTATAAATTTATTTCAGACTAAATAATATCTTTTTCAGATGAGTCTTGAATGGTGTTTCAATTCTTTTTGTTCTGATTGGAGTGTGTTAGGGTGATTATTCTCATTCATGTCTAGTAGATTAAATAGGGTCATGATGGATTACTCTAGGGAGATTATCGAATGATTTACATGGTGGAAATAAGATAATATCCTCTTTTTACTTGCATGGAAAAAAATCATTTTGAATGATGAGGGATGATGAAAAATGATGATATATCTCAAATTACATCTTTGTACTTGCTTCCTATGAGGTGAAATCCTTCTTCTAGACACAATTATTTCTAAATTGTTGAGCGAAAGAGTTGGAAGATTTTGGATCTTCTCATGTTTGTGAGTTATTCTCAAAGAATGATGTGAATCATGAGTATAAATTATTATCATTTGTGCCACTAACTTTATTATGGCATATTTTCTCCTTGTATTGAAATCTTTGCGCTTGTGTAGGAATTATGATAAGAAAGTGGAGAGGGGGTTGAGCTGAACTGCCAATGCTTGCATCATTCCTCTGTAGTGTGGTCTCCATAATGTATATTTAGTGTTTTTAATTTAGGTTTCATTTTAGGTTTTTGGGTTAAGAGTTTAGGGTTCAATGTTTATAGTTCAATGTTTAGAGTTGATTTTTTGGGTTCTGGCATTTATGTTTTAAGGTTTAGGGTTTATCCAATTTTAGGATTTAGGGTCTATGGTTTTGGGTTTGAGGTTTTATGGTTCTGGTTTTAGGGTTTAGGTTTCAACTTTAAAGGTTTAGGGTATAGTGCTTAGGGTTTCAATATTAGGGTTTAGTGTTAAGAGTTTAGGGGTCAAGGTTTTAGTTTTTGGGTTTAGGGTTTGGGGTTCGATGTTTAGGGTTTAAGGTTCATGATTTTGAATTTTGTGTTTAAGGTTTAGTGTGTAATATTAAGGGTATAGGGTTAAGGTTTTATAGTTTAGTGTTTAAGATTTAGGATTAGAGGCTTATGCTTTGGGATTTAGGGTTAAGGGCTTAAAGTTTAGGTTTTAGGGCTTCGGGTCTAGGGTTTAAGGTTTTAAGGTTATATGTTTAGGGTATAGGTTTTAAGGTTTAGGTATTATTATTTTGGGTTTAGGGATAATGTATTAGGGTTAAGTTTTCAAGGTTTATGGTGTATAGGGTTTAGGTTTAGGGTTCAAAATTCAAGGTTTATCATGTTTAAGGTTTGGAGTTTGGGTTTTAGGCTTAATGGCTTAGGTGTAAATGGAGTGCACTAGGGTGATTAACCACATTTGTGTCTAGTCTGAGGGACTAAATCATGAATATAGGAATATGTCATGTATGAGTGACAACATACATACATGTAGTATTAGGTATGGGGTAGATGTAATGTTTGAATGATTGTATCATTATTATATGTATGTTCTAGGTTGAATGTTATAGGCTAGACATTTATGCATATTGATAGACCCATTGATTAAAAAACCCACAAATTATTAGGAATTTATATTGAATATGCCTTTAATCCTTTTACATGAATGTCCTTAGTCACTCCTTTCTCTATATAAGTTAGAATGACCCCTATCCTTTCAAGATATGGCTTATCCGATGCCCCCTCTCCTTTATCTATATAGGTGATAACTCAAGATTATGGTTTATGGATAGAGGTTTAGGATTTATAAATTTAGGGTTTAAGGTTTATGGTTGATGGTCCAAGATTCATAGCTTAGGGTTTAGTGTGTAGGGATTAGAGATTAGGCTTCAAGTTTTAGTCGTATGGCTTAGGGATTAGGATTTAGGGCTTATAATTTATATTTTATGCTTAAGGGACCAAGAGTTTAGCTTTTAGGGTTTGGGGCTTGGTGTTTGGGGTTAGGGTTTTGGGTTTATGGTTTCACACTTAGGGTTTAGGGTGTAAGGTTCAAGATTTTGGTCTTGGGGGATTGGTTGAGGGTTTGGGATTTAGTGTTTAGGGATTACAGTTTAGGATCTAGGGTTTAGAGTTTATGGATTGGGGTTTGGTTTTTTAGATTTAGATTTTAGCATTTATGGTTTATGGATTTAGGTTTAGTGTTTAAGGTTTTGGGTTTTTGATTTTTGATTTGGCTTTAGAATTTTTAGTTTAGGAGTTAATGTTTAAGGTTTATGACTTATGGTTTATGGTTTTAGGCTTGGGGTTTAGCGTTAAGGGCTTACATTTAAATTTTAGGGTTTAGGATTCAAGATTTTAAGTTTATTGTTTGGGTTTCAGGGTTTAGGGTCAAGGGCTTACATTTATATTTTAGGTTTTAGGGTATAGGGTTTAATGTTTTAAGTTTATATGTTTAGGGTCTATAGTTTAGGGTTTATGGATTATTGCTTTTGGTTTAGGGCTAATGTACTAGGGTTAAGGGTTAAATTTTTAGGGCTTAGGGTCTAGGGTTTAAGTATATTATTAATGTTCATGGTTCAGGGCTTATGGCTTAGGCTTTACGGTTTAGGGTTTAGGTTTCAATGTTTAGGGTTTAATGTTTAAGGTTTAGGGTTTGGGGTTAATGGTTTAGGTGGAAATAGAGTGCACTAGGGTTATTAGATGAATTTATGTCCAATATGAGTGACCATATCATGACCACATGAAGATGTCATGTATGAGTGACCAAATACCTTCATGTAGTACCATGTATGTGGTAGATTTAATGTACGAATGACTGTATCATTACTATATATATGTTATAGGTTTCATGCTACAGGGTATTCATTTATGCATATTGATAGACCCATTAATTAAAGTTTATTTTTTAAGTTGAGAATAAGGTTGTTAAGAAGATTCCAAGGCAAAGATAACAAACTCCAAGTATAATACATCTCCAAATTTATTGATTGAGTATAAACCTCTTATGAAGGTCCAATGTTATTATGTAAACACTATAGAATACTTACAAGTAAAGTTATTCAAAGCATCTGACAATTAATCCAAGTCAATATCCTTCCAAGTAAGTAGATTAGGCCATCCGGACCTAAAGAGTAGAGTTTTTATTGAATTCTAAAACTTAAGAAAGCAATAAATAAAATTGGTTTCTTATCCTCAGAGATAGTCTCCAAACATATTAATAAAGCTTTATAAGAATCCTTTGATGATCTTAGATTAATAAAACCTTTTCAAGACCAAACACACCTATACATAATATTGTAGCAGTGCTTAGGATGAGTAGTGAACTTTTTGGGCACTTTGGTGATCTAATTGGTATCTTGAGATTGTGTAAAGACACCTATGAGTCTTGTATCATTGTCTTGATATTTTCATTGAGTTTTTGAATTGAATGATTCCAAAAAACAAGGTAGTTGTAGACCTCTTTGTATCAAGTCCTTAAGAATTAGAATTTTGCATAATAGGCCTATAAAGGGTAGAGTTGTTGCCATCTGAGTTTTGAGTTGAAGTTATTCGTGCACTAAGAAGCTTGAGTTAAATAATTGATGAAATCCTCATTGTATTGTTCAAAGAAGTGAGGATGTGCAATTGAGTGCTTTAGGAGTCAAAGAAGGGTTTTGCTTGAAGGTAGATTACCATCTTGGGACTAAGTACCCTATTTTAAGTCATTGAAAGTGTTTTTTGATTTGAATATAGAGGCTAAGAATTCAAGAGATAATACTAAAGAATAAGGCCATTGGTCTTTCAATACTAATACTTAGAAGACCCTTTGTGATAGACCAAGAGATAATTTATGGTTAGGAAGAGACTTAATTGCAAACAAATTTATAGAGGACCTTGAAGTAGACCAATTGAGTAAGTGGAACACTTAATTTGACACCAGTAGGGAATAATAAATATCAAGATATGGCTTGTGTATTTAGGTAAGGCATATTCCTTGAGATCAAGCCATGGCTCAATTATTTCATCAAGAAGAGAATACTAAAGTAGATAAAGTAGATAGGGAATACTTAAGTAGGTAAAAGAGACATGTAATCCTCAATGGTATAGATCTATTACATACATAACATGATTTGTAACCTCGTTTCTTATTCTATATTCTAATCTTAAATTTTTGAAAACTAGGTATTGACTAGAATGAAATTTGAAAAACTAACTTCTAAATGGTAACTCCTACACCTCTGTAATCAATTTTAGAAGATGATGAGTAGCCCTAATTTGTTATATTTAATAAAATAAATTTAAAGTAACATTTATTTTACTAAATATATACTTGCAAAACATCAAACATGGAAAAACAATTGCAGTCCAAAGTGCTTAACAATAACCTCTAATTGCAAATGTTTGTGTGTGTGTGTTTCAAAAAACTTTGAATTATAAAATGAAAAAAAATTGCAGTTTTAAAAGGGCGTACGCACTTCAGAAGGGACACATGCCTTTTGTAAAGGGCATACATCCTTTGCATTCTAAAGGGCATACACCCTTTGGATTGCAAAGGGTGTACTCCATTTAGGGTTGGGACCAACCCAACCTCATTTTTGCATTGATTTTTGAAAAATTAAATGGCATATGCCCTTTACAGAAAATGTTTTTTATTTTTTATTGTGTCACTTTTTTTGTCCCCCAACTTTGTACATCTACCCATTTACATTCCATGAATTGTGATTCAATATAGTATTTTGCAAGGTAAAGTTAAACGATGATTCAATATAATACTTTCTTTTCAAATTTATTATTGTTTATACACTCTTCACATAATAGATTGAGTTATGCTTTCTAATCAAATTTTGTAAGATTTTGTGGTAATGGAATTTAACAAAAGAAAAGTATCTAATGATTCAATAATAATTTACAGTTATCTTTACTCTTTTTTCTCCATCATCAAACCCATTTTTTGAGTATTTACGATTTAAAATTTAATTTTATTCTACAATTTACATAACAAAGAAATGAAAAACTCATTGTAGGTGACATTTTGTGAAGCCTCATGTTTAACTTCAACTTTATTTTCATAAAACGTATGTCTTACTAAAAATTACAATTATTTTTAAATAAAATAAAAATTGAATGTGCTAAAATATTAACAACAAAAATAATCACATTATCATTATTTCAATTTAAATTTATTAAAATATTAACCTACAAATTATTTTACATTATATGACCCAAATTATTTTATCAATAATAATTTACTCAATATTTACCATCATTATACCAATATTTACCCTTTTGAATAGATAGTAGACCTCTCTTAATATTCAGTGGATGCCACACCATCCATATTAATTGTTTCATACATTTCAAACCTTTTAAGACTTCAAATCAAAGACCCCATAACAAGCTTAAACCATTTTGGAAGGGACATTGACAACCATTTCACAAATATAAGGAAAATGGTAGCAGAATAGGGATGTCAATAAATCTTTAGTTATGACCTCTTTTGGGGGGCTTTATGATGTGCTTAATAAAGAAAATTGTGCATTTTCCATCTTTAAAGCAGTAATGTGTTGGGATGTCTGTCCTCTTGGCAAGTTTCATGGTTTGCCATATTAAATGGTGTCTCTTTATGAACTATTATAAAATGGATGGGTTAAGTGGTGTGGGGTTTGTAAGTGGCATGGCTCTTGCGTTTATTATTATGTCTACCGAAGATATATATATATATATATATATATATATATATATAAAATCAAAGCATTATTAAATTGGTGAGAAAAATATAACATTTTTTATTCATTTAAAATTTTGATGTTTATTTTGAAAATTTTTAAATAAAAAATTTAACCAATAAATATAGATTTAAATAAAATTATTTTGTTCAAATTTTCTTTAATTTAAAAGATAATTAAAGAATTAAGTTTAATACATTTTATTAGTTTTTCATAAAAAGAGTCGGTTTTGTAAATGTACGTGTAAAAATTTTCATTATATTTTTTTTTCTCAAAAAAACCTTGATAAAATGAGTTAGGTTTATTAGCCACAACCATGTCCAAAACTCTTTTTTGAGCCATAAGGGTTAGAGTTATTAGTACATTTGGTAAGATGTGGACCCCAAAATAATTCATAAATGCCTAAAACTTATGTTTGAGAAATATAACACAAATGCCCTTATCAAAACTTAGTAGTGTCTTTTTCTTTAGCATTGACATTTTTTTTTAAAGTTCTAATAGTTATCTAGTAAAAGGGTTTAATTTTCCTTTTATTTATAGTTTTTTTTAATTTTGCGGCTTAGGGTTTCATAGAGGTTGGTTGAGTTAGTAATCTCTATGTGCTTATCCCCTCTCATATGAAAAATACATGGACAATTGTTCGCAGTGCTTTATTTTCTCATCAATGAAAATATGGTGTATATTTGAGAAAAGTAATGCACTCTTCATTCCTTCCCAATGCTATTGGTGACATTTTTCTAGATATTGAAAATTACTTCAACAATAGATTTAGTGACTTGCAATAAAATTTATTAAAAATAACTCTAAAAACTTTTATATTTTTTTATTCCATTTAAATTTTGTAAATATATATATATCCATATTTCTAAAACCCCGTCTCTAGTGACTTAGATAAGAAATAGAAAATAGAAAATAAACCAAACAACAAAACAGACAAAACTCATAAAACTCAACACTAATACAAATAATTAACTAAAAATGGCTGACAAAATTCTTTTTTTAATTAAAAAAGAGGGGTAAAAATTTATTATAAAAGAAAACACCAGTACAAGATAAAGAAAGTAATAGACCATGGAAACAATAGAAAGCAAAAACTAAACCACTAAACCACCACCTAACTAAATTAGAACTCAAGCATTCCCCCACCCCAAGGCCCCAAAGAGAGACCATAGCTAACCATTCATGTATTCAAAGATCAATCTTTGCAAAGTTTGAACATAGTCTTGGGACAAAAGATCCCACTCCCTAACATTCTAATCTCCCACTTGATCAAAGACCCACTTAGCCAAACAATCAGCAACTATGTTCCACTCCCTAGGGATATGGTCAAAGGAGACAAAATTCATCGAGTGATTCAAATGGAGAATATGTCTAATGATCGACACAAGATGCCACTACATGCCTTCCACAACCTGCACATTTAGCATATTAATAACAATCTGGGAGTCAGATTCACAAATAACCCTTCTCCAACCTAAAGCATGCCCTTTCTCCATAACATAAAGAATAGCTAGTTCCTCCATCAAATCATTTGAATGTTGCCCCTTGTAAATAGAAAACAAAAATAGGATAGTTCTAGAACTATCCCTCCCTAACCCCCAATCTCAGCATGCCTAGGGTTCCATCTGGAGGAGCCATCTATGTTAATATTAAAAACACTTAGAGGTGGAGGAGTTCACCTGGCTTCTCTCTGAATCTTACTTTTGGAATGGCACCTTTTCCTGGGATAGGGGGGCCATAGGTCTCGTTCCATTAAATTTAAATTTTGAGCCCCCTGCAACTCCCCACCATCCAACCTAGTAGAAAAATCACACTTCACTGATAAGGTTTCTCAGAGCATACTAAGAATCCTTTGCCATAACTACTAAATCGCCATCTGCCTCCCTTGAAAAATTATTTGATTTCTTTCCAGCTAGAGTTGCCACATAATAAAATAAGGACAAATATACCAAGTAACCTGAAGATAAGAGGCCTTAGCCATGGGTGTTCCCAAGCTGCTCCAAAAATCCACCAAAGAAGAGGCATGAACACAACCCTACTTCCAAGCACCCCACCAAAGGTGCCAAATCTCCCTGGCCAAGGGACACTGAAAAAAATGAGAAATAGTCTCCTCACTACTATGATAGAGTAAGCAAATAAAAGGACCTATAAATCCCCTCTTTCTCAGGTTATCCCAAGTGAGGCATTGATTACAAGCAACCAAACAAAAAAAAAGGTTACATTTGGGCCACCCAAACTTATTCCAAACAAACTTCCACCAAGGGGAGCCACTCTCCCTAAACTTCTACCTATCTTACACATGATATCTAGAAGTTACAGAATACACACCTTTCGGGTTTAGACCCTAGGTCAGAGAGTCACATTCCATTAGGGAACTACAAACTCTACTAGTAAGAATACAAGCCAACTCCTCCCAATCTGCTTGCAAACCCCTTGGCAGCCACTCAATAAATTCTTTCCATCTGAAAACCTCCACCTAACCCAAAGACTGAATCAATTTAAAGTGTATCACATGACTCCACCCTACATCAAGAAAGAGATTGTATAAAGGTTGTAAGTGTGGAAATGCTTCTAATATAGGTGGATGACCATCCTAAGAGTCATGCCAAAACAATGCCTCCAAACCTCTATTAAAGATCCAAAATAACCCCTGCTTAATGAGGTTGGCCCCCCTTTTAAGAGTAATCCAAACCATGGATTCTTTACCTGAGAGAGTGACACTAGGGATGTCAACACTTTCAAATCCCCCCAAGTATTTATAGTTAAGGATCTTAACCCAATCTTGATCCTGACAAGTGCACCACCTCCAATACAACTTGGCAGCCAATGCCTACCCATTAAGAATAGCATGTTGAAGACCAAGACCCTCCTTTTATTTTGGTCTATAGATGAAATCCCACTTGACCAAACTCCACTTCAAAGATTCCAATTTTTCAACCCATAATAATTATCTAGACATATAATTAAATTCATCAATAAAGTTTGAGGGAGCCCCTTGAACAAAACACCTATAGATGGGAAGATCTTGAATCACTGATTTTAATAAAGTAACTCTCATAGCTGAGGACAACCATCTGCAAGTCCAATGACTAACTTGATTATGAAACTTGTCCAAGATTTCCTACCAAAAACCCCTCGACACAGTGCCAACATTAATGGGAATACTAAAATAGATAATAGGAAGATTTCCAATTTGGAATATAAGAATCCCAACAATCATGTTTTGAATAAGATGAGGAGTATTAAATAAAAATATGAAAGACCTATCTTCATTAATCCT